>JAPYZS010002451.1:0-11843 GCA_030522925.1 Trissolcus japonicus
TGCGATGATAAAGATGGTCAATGTATCTATGTATGATTAAGCAGCTACTTTTTATTGTTCAATTGAAAATTTAACAAGTGTGCTTTTCGTTCAATTTTATTTTAAAATTTTACCACATGTTAAATAAATAGAGAATATATGATTTTATGTTAATTTATATACTTAAATTATATAAATAATATATACGCGTCCAGATTGTTCAAAATACTTGTACAAAATACGATTAAACGGTATAGAAGTTGTATTTTATTTGTATCATTTATTAAACTGTTTCATTTAGAGAAATCAACGATAAAAATATGTTAAAAAACATTTGTAAAGTCTAAATAAACTTATAATCGAAATTTTATGAATTTATAGTGTAGAGGGCGCTAAATTCGAAGGGTACGGAATTTTACGGATTTTTCTCATCTATAAAATTGCCTTTCTACGGATACGTCGAATTTCAACCTGGCAACACTGGAGATGTTCAACATAGGATATTTGCTAAAAAAGTTAGTGTCTTAGAATAATCAATAGTTTTAATGTCTGAGATCACACCATTCACGCATTGTGAAATTTCGAAATCAATCTACTGGAGCCGTAAATTCCGTTTTATTTTCTTCAGAATAAATGTATATTTGGTTTTATTTGATAATTATTATAATTTTTGATTTCTAGGCAAAAATTTCTAGGGTGTTTCGTAGCATTCTTTCATTGATGCAAAAACCCAAAACATACTCCATGGACCTGCAAAAAATTCTACATAGTCACAGATCTAGCATAATAAAAATCATCAACTTGTATTTGCAAGATTCATCGGCGTTGCGACAACTAGTCTTCATATCTACGAAGTTCTACTTTGAAAAATATGACGAACACAAAGAACAATTCTTGGCTTAAGTCATAGTGATAAGACTGTAAAGTCTATTGTTTTATTGCATGTAACATAAAATTTATAATAAACTGCTTCTTATTTAAATTACTTTTCAGTTGTCATCGTATTGATCTGGATATAAGCTTTGACTACCAAGACTCGGAAATTATCTCCTGTAAAAATCCAAACAAATTTTGGCTTGTCAGCCATGCAACGGATATAGCAACTTGCGAGGATAATCCAGTAAGTAATGAATAATTATATTACCCGGTTCTAATGTAAAATCGAAGATATTTATATCATTCACAAAATTGTAACGATATTGAACAGGACGTTACTCCATTGGAGAAGACCAAAAAACACAAGAAGAAGCTATACACAAGGCAGTCTACTAGGGACATTTCGGACCTTGAGGAGGACGTTTCCGTATGTTATTAACAATAATCATTCATGCATCAATATGATAACTACATGATTTACGAACTTATTCTTTGTTTTTTGCAGACTCCAGATGCATTCAGATGTATCGCCTGTCGAAACGGGAATGCACCAACCGATGCACACAAGTGCAAATACTGCAACAAAAGTGTTCACGTGCTAAAAGCGTGCTCTTTTCCTGTTGATGAGGAAGAAGAAGGATTCGGGCAAAAACGCATTTGCTTGGAATGGAATCAAAACTTCGAAGTAAATAGAACGGACATTTAGAATAAACTAGGAGCATCTGCGCGCGCTTATCAAGCTATGCCTCAAGCTAATAACTTAAGACATAGTGTAATTAGGGAAATTTTAATTTCCCTATTGCTTTCGCTCGGGTTTCCAGGATCTCCACCCCCCCCCCCCCCTCAACCCGAGTGCTTTCGGGAGGATCCGAGTGCCTCCGGAAAGACCCGAGTGCCTTCCGAAAGATGCGAAGGCCCTTCGGAGGACCCGAGTGCTTTCAGAAGAACCCGAAGGCCCTCGGGTCCTTCTCGCTGGTTTTTAGGGAAATTTTAATTTCCCTATTGCTTTCGCTGAGGTTTCCAGGATCTCCACCCCCCTCCCCTCTCCCCCTCCCTGGGTCCTTCCGAGTACTCTCGGAAGGACCCAATGGACTTCGGGAGGTCCCGAGTGCCTACGGAAAGTCCCGAGGGCTTTCGCAAGGACCAGGAGGCCCTCGGGAGGGCCTTTATTCATAATATACTTCCATGACATGTACTTGATTCAAGTATATTTCATTTATCATAACGCAATTTGGTTGTAATGAGACAACATTTGTTCGATGATATAACCTCAAAATGTAGAAAATTTTATAGAAAAATTAAAAAATAGTTATTACTTGACTAGTTGCAAGGCGGCAGAGGCTTTTCCCACCGAGTGAGCAGGACAGCACGAGCGGAGCGAGTGCTCTCCATGCTCACGAATATAGACAAAAACATACATAGAAATGTTAAATAAAGCTCAAATAGAGTTTATTTTAAATAAATTTTCAAGTATATAAAAACTTAATTCAACTTTTTTTATAATTACTTCATTCAAGTGAAATATACTTAATTCAAGCTACCTTTTTCTTCAGTGAAGTCATCAGCAAAATTAATACATACTTTAAAATTTCCCCCCGTCGACTAAATTCCAATATAATATAAATTCCGGACTTAAATTATACTCAGGTATTATTAGTTATCCAACTTTTTCAATTTAGATTATTAGAAAATCGATGTTAATTAATTCTCACTTACAAAAGTCTGTTCCTCTTTTTTTGTAGACGTTGATTCTTCACTGGTGAGAGGTATCTGACGTTGATTCTTCACTGGTGAGAGGTATCTGACGTTGATTCTTCACTGGTGAGAGGTATCTGACGTTTGGTGAGAGGTATCTGACGTTGATTCTTCACTGGTGAGAGGTATCTGACGTTGATTCTTCACTGGTGAGAGGTATCTGACGTTGATTCTTCACTGGTGAAAGGTTGAAACATTGTAAAAGTTCAAATATCTGAATATTTAAAAAATTCTTAAAATGTTAGAAGCAGTTTGAAGTTAAATATTATTTTACATGAGGAGCATAGTCTTCGACATTGTATTGAAATATATAAGTAATAAACAAATATAATTTTAAATTGTTCAACATACAAAAAAATCTCCATATTTTTAATTAAAAAGCCAAGATCTTTTTCATATTGTAAGCATTTCTTTTTAAACAAAAAATAGAACTAGGAATTTAATATGCGACTTCAATCAAATGAAATTCATCTTTTATCTGTGTTGAGCATATCGTTTCATTTTTTATTATTTATATTTCATTTATTTCATTATAATTATTTATTAGATTGTTTGTATGAAATAAATTATACACTCCGCAAAACAATTATCGATCCACCTAAAAATGCCTATTTTTACTTCTGCGTAATTTTTTCATTTGTATGACAAAAAAATTTACCAGCATATTACCAGCATAAAATTTGCAAAGGTTATAATCTGAGCTGTAATTTAGAAAAAAAAAATTATTCATTTTCCATGAATCTATTCAATGTAATAGGCCAAATACTGAAAAAAGTCACTTTTTTTAAAATATCTATAACTATCAAAAGTTTTAATCTTTATGTTTTTTTTCTTCGTAAATCATCAGGAGATCCTGAATTTTACATTTCCGCGGTAAGAAACACGTGTGTACAGGATATTGTTATTGTTAGAGTGATTCAAAGTATGCAAAATTTTTTTCATCAAAAAACTGGACAGCAGCGTGATCTGTTGTGATGTTATAATTTTGTTTAACAAAGAATGTCGAAGCTAAGGTTCCCAGCTTCAATTTGGTCTGAAAAAAAATTTTTCTAATGGAATGGGTCAAAGTTTATGACAATTTTGAGAAAAGCAAAATTTTAGGGGTGTGGATCGTTAATTGTTTTGCGGAGTGTAGATCAATTAATTCAATCAATTTTATTTGTTCGGTCATTTCTTTGGGTTAAATCGATGATTTTCAAATGGTTTGTTACTTCATTTGATCATTCATGTTTTATTTCTTTTTTTTAATTATAAATCTATAAATCTATTCATTTTATGTTGAAAAAACTTTGTTTAAAAGAAATAATTTTTAATTTCTTAAAATTTTTAAAGTTTAAAATTTTAAAATAATGGATTACGTATTTTTTGGAAAGCAAACAAACTCTTTGAAAATTTGTCGAAAAAGAAAAATTTTAAAATCATTAAGAATAACAAGCAGTAAAAACTTGTTACATTTCATAAATGATTGTTGTAAAAATGGTACGACAGTATAAAAAAATTAACTTATCACAGAGAGTTCAAATGGTTGATGAAATTTTAGATAATGTAAAATTATTGATATTGATATTGTAAAACAAATTTAGAATTTAGAAGATATACAACATTTTAAAATGTTGAAAACATTCTGAATGTTTGTATGTTTGTCTTATAATTTTTTTAAAATTCAAGACATTTTGAAATGAGTTTGAAAAGTAATAAAATTTTTCAAAAATCGATCTATAATAAAATCGTGATATTTTTTATTGAAAAGCGAATCTTTCTGATCTGACTAAAATGTTACTATATTATAAGGACTTTATTTTTATTACAAAAAAATACAATTACTAATTACAGACCCGGCGTTGAAGAAATGAAAAACTTTTTATTTTTTGAGATGCTGGTATCATAATTTTTTTTGTTTAAAATAAATAAATGAATTTTTTTTAAATACCAATAACAAAATTTTACGTTTTGTGCTGCTTATTGGATTTTGTTCATTTTTGTTTTTTGTCATTCTGTTTTTATTCACTCATAATTTATCTATTGTTTATCAAATTTATTGTCATTTATTTATATTTTATTTGCTTGATTAATTTTATTGATTTGTTCTTTTCTTCATTTCACCTTTTTTTTTATTTGTAAGCTTACATGTTTCTTTATTTTTAGTTTTTTTTAATTTTTTTCAATGTCTTAATTTTTTATTTATTCGTCACATTTTTTCTTTTATTATTTTTAATTAAAACATACTGTAAAATTGTAACAATTTTTCAGAAAAAATGTAAAAATTCGAAAATTATAACAAATTTGAGAAATTTGAGAAATTAGAGAAATTTGAAAAATTAGAAAAATGTAGAATTTGAAAATTTTTTGAATAATGAAAAATTTAAAAAAATTTGAAAATTTTAAAAAATTTTGAAAAATATTAATATTTTTCGAAAAATTTGAACTTTTTAAAAAAATTAGAAAGATTACAATAATTTTGAAAAATTTAAACATTTAGAAAACTTTAGTAAAATTTTAAAAACCTAGAAAATTTGAACATTCAAAAAAGTAGAAAAATTTGGAAAATTTGAAATATTTAGAAAGATTGTAATAATTGTGAAGAATTCGAAAATTTAAAACTATCGAAATAAAAAAAATAGGAGTATTAATTTATAATTTAATAATATTAATAACAATAATACAATTATTAATTATAAAATTATTATAATTAATGTAATGCGCAAACATGAATTATTTTCACTAATTCAATTCATAGATTTTGAATTAGATGAATTTCATACATTCAAATAGGCGATATTACACGCCGTCTGCACTGCCGCCAGAGGGCAATAATGTATGGCCGGCATATATCCGATTTGGCTGGCTCATTGTTGATATTTTTTGTTCCCATTTTTTGGACGCGTCGCGCAACAAAAAAGAGTTTTATACGGGTCAAAATGTTCCTTTGTGTTTCATGTAGGTCCCCCTAAAGCCGGTTTTTTTGAGTTTTTTTATCTAAAGTGTTATAATAGTGATGAAAGTTCAAGGTGTCATTTCCGTCATATTTGACATTTTCAAAAAACTAGATTTTGACTGAAAATCGAAAAAATCGGCTTAGGAGAACCTTTGTTCGCACATTTCAGGAATGTGTGCAAAATTTAAGTTGATTTGGTCCGCTAAATTTCGAGATATTTGGAATCAAAAATTTGAAGTGTCCAAATCGACTTACATTTCACCTCAAGGGTTTCCCGTGTAACAATGAGTATTTACATGATATACAAATATTTTTTACATAATATACTGTAACCCGGTGCTTTCCCAGGGTCGATTCCCGGGCCCTGGGTCCACACCGGGGACTAGATTAGGCGTAAAAAAAAACTAAAAAAAGTTTACAGAAGAAGTTTACTTTTTTTTTCAGAAAAAGAGAGTCAGGGTGAGAGAGAGAGAAAGTCGAGGGTCATGGTTGTGTCGTGGCCAGAAGGGCCACGACACCGAGGGCAGGGTTGGGATGCCGCCTGAAGGGCGACATGACCGCGACGGGGAGAACCTGGACGGGCACCGTAGAAACGGTACACTTACTTGCGGGCCGGGGCCATCGGCCCCGGCATGATGCTGGTGATGGGCCCGCTGCCCAGCAGCGTCCCTCGGGCAGGCCTAGCCGGTCATCTTCCTGGTGGCTGGCTGGGTCTCTACGTCCTGGTTGTCACGGTTCGGAGGTCGCGGCGCGGCAAAACTTGCCAGGTTCGGCCTGGCAAGTGCGCGGCGCGATACTCACTTAGTGGCGACGGTGCGCGACGAGATAGCAAGGAAACACGGCGCGGGTCGACGTCTGACGCAGGTCGTCGGCCTCTAAAACAGGAATGGCGTCCCGTGACGCCACGTAGCACAGCAACGGTACAAACGTTGTGCGCGCGCATGCGCGAAGCGATCGATCAGCGCATCGAGCGTTGATCGTCCCATTTCGCACACGCGCGAGTGAGTGACGGGTTTGAAAATTACCCGTCACAATACAAATATTTAGACAATTTTTGAGGCAATATAATTACATTTCCAGATCACAGAGTTCATCACATAATAGAAAATACAATAAGGAACATATAGCAATTCAAAGCTAATGTGGACAATTAAATAGCATTACAGTGACTCGCAGCCGATTTGACTAGGTTAGTCGTGTAGGCAGAAGGCCCGTTGTCGAAAACAGTTGATAATAAAGTAGGCGATGTTTCTAATACGCGCTGGTTCATATTGTAACAACAAAAATAGCAGATCATCTTTTTCGAAGCAATTTTTAGCTATGATAGGCGCTGTATAATATCGACGATAATGCTTATAAAATGGACATTCAAATATCATATGGTGCAGTGATTCGTGAAAACCCATGTTGCAAATCTGGCAAATCGAGTCATGATCTATCAAGTAGGCAGTGCCTTTCCAATAAAATTTTTTCGGAAATGCGTTCATGAGGCGAAGTTGTGCTAAGATCTGAAGGATATATAGGGGAGATCTGTGGGAGAGGTAGGAAGCGTATTCTTCATTTAGGACCCGAGGAATTGTCACTTGGTGTGCCAAGGTGCGACGTTGTTGAATCAAATCCAGCAAGTTCAAGTGGATCTCAAAGCGCTCGAAGACCGCTCCGGCATTATCTCTCCATTCGGCTGGGTCAGTAGACAGCAGGATATGTTCCATGCCAATCTTTGACAGATAGGGCAGCAAGTGGCTGATCCACAAGTATCTGTCTAGAACAGGGCGACGATTGTACCTTTCGATTTGTTTGAGAAGGCATATTCTGGGCGTTCTCGTCTGGTCCATCTCAAGAATCTTGACGATAGTTATATGTAAGGCGTAGGATCTTTAGGGCGATTTGACGAAGGCCGAGTTCGAGTCTCACGGAGGCGCTGGGGGTTGACCTCGGTAACCTGAGAAGCCGTTTATAAAATTCCAACTGCGTTGTTTCCAGTCGCTCGGCGTAACGGAGGCCCCATGCCTGTACATTGTAGAGTAGTGTGACTAAGATGATTAAGTCGCACAGCTTCGTTCTGGCTTGCCAGAAGTCGATTCTGGGATTCGCGCAGACTGATAGGGAGGTATTAAGTGCGAATTCACTTTTGGCTATGGCATTTTTGGTCGTTTCGCATCCCATAGCTGAGATAGGAATTGTCACTCCTAAATACACGTAGGAGCTCACAACTTCTGTGGTTTCACCGTTGTACCAAAATTCCCTACGGGGTCTCCGACCGCTAGGCTTGAATTGCATGGCCTTTGTTTTGCTTATATCAGTTTGTTTGTAGAGCAATAGCGAGACAGCGAATCGAGAATTTCAAAATAACCGGTGAGCGGGCCAAAATCACAATATCGTCTGCAAACATCAGTGTCAGGAGGTCTGTTGTCGCATCTATTCCCACTCCATCAATGCCGTCCTCTCGTAAGTGTAACTAAAAGTCAGACATGTAGAGTGAGAAGAGTAGCGGGTTCAAGACTTCGCCTTGAAGAAAGCCTTCCGTCACAGGGATGTCGTGAGACAGGCGGTTGTTAATCCTGATGTTCAATACGGCCTGGTTGTATAGCGATGCGAGAAGACGGACGAATTTGGCGCTGCACCCCAGATCATATAGCTTCTGGAAAAGAAGCGTGTGAGGCACTGAATCGAATGCCCTAGCAAAATCTATGAACAGCGCATACGTGTTGTTGACTCCATTTCTCAGCTGTTGTTGAGCTGTTGACAGAAGGACAAAAATGTTGTCAAGGCAGGAGCGGGATTTGCGAAATCCCGATTGGGCTTTCGGGATCACGTTTACTTTTTCAGCCCAAGATGACAGTCTGGTGTTCAGGATTTGCGTCAAGATTTTTAGCGCACAACTCATGATAGCGATGCCTCAGTGATTGCGCGGGTTTTTCGGGTCTCCCTTTTTGTGGAGCATTACCAGTATAGCGTTGCACCAACTTGACGGAATCGTCTCTCTATCCATAATAGCATTGGATAGTTTGGTCAGATGGTAGATCCAATTTGATGGGAGAGACTTGTAGAATTCAGGAGATATACCTCGGGTCCTGCAGCTTTGCCCTGTTTGCATTGGTTCAGTGCTTCAACAACCTCGGCCTCGGAGATGATTTTGTCCAGGAACTGATCAAACGTACCATAGTAGGTGGGGGAGTCCGCCGTCCGCGGTGGGTACACGGTGCCATAAAAGACCTCCCATTCGGGAATATCAATTACAAGTGTACTAACTTTTCTAGGCAACGTGCACTTGTAGGCCAACCAAAAGTCTCTCGTATTTCTAACAGTTGCAAATTTTGTCTCTCAGTTCGCGTTCAAAGTCGTCCTTCTTTGTGCAAGTAGTGACCAGTACATTTTCTATTTCAGGAAGGTCGATCTACCAGGCTCAGCAAAACCATTTGATTTGGCCTTGCGTAGTGAATTCCTAAGGGCCGTTCTCTGTGTCCAGCAGTCCTTGTCGAACCATGGCTGTTTTCTCGGTTGACTCCCAGATTTATGTGTTTGAATGGTCGACATGTGGAAGGAAGTTGCTGTATGTTTCACTGAAGACACTAGTTGTTCAAGTGACTTGAAGTTAATTATTGTTGAAAATTGGATGAAGAGAATCTTTGTTTGTAATCGAAGACCAAGAGTTATTTTGAGCATTCTTGTCTGGACATTCGCAGTCAGATCCTCCGTCGCGCCTCGCTCCGCTTCACGATAGGATAAATCAATAACCTAATCCATTCATGATAACAATCGAGAATAATCCAAATTATTCTCGAAACAATTTTGTCGCTTTTCGGCTTTGGGCAGTGGTTTACTGGTTTGCCTCGCAAAACCAGGTGGCAATCTTGGGCCCCTTTTGGACAAATTCCGGAAAACGGCAATCTCGGGATAATTAAATTGTTAACTCTGGGGGAAGAATATTTATCGAATTCATGAATGCGCCGAAGCGGCTAAGAGGAGCTGTTCTATTGGGCTACGGCCTGTGGAGTGCGCCGGCGATGGGGTGATAGTTCGCTATCACACAAGATGCTTTATCACTACACGATACCTTCTCTGGTGTAAGCTAGAATACAACTGAGGGTTGTCGAGTATGGAGCCAATCGGTTCTGTTTCCTGTTAGTAAATGCCTCACTGGGTACGAAAACATCGCATCTCTCCCGAGGGCACTGTGAGTTGAACACACACTCTTTTGCTAGTCACTGTTTCTTTTTTATTTAGACTAGTATTTCACTGCAATTTTCGTTGCATCTTCAATTTTCTTTTTAATTCATTGTTAGTTAGTGCTTTGCATACTGACGACGTTATTTACGTTTGTCTAATTTAGTCTGAAACATAACCTCGCGACACAAACAACCAGATTTCCTCTCTTGTCGTCGCCCTAGTAGGATTTTTTGTTTCAGACTACTCAAGCAAACCTGGTATATATCCCAGTCCAGCCCACTCCACTGCATTTATCGCCCTCAGTCATTCAATCATGAAAACCTGCTACATATACCGACCATTCTACATAACAATGACTTACCCTGGATCTCGATCCACCTTCCATGTCTAAAAATTTGCCAGTTTAAGTACACAGTTTATCTTTCATCATGCAGATGACCACGAACTGATTTCTTTTACCGAGGCTAATCTTTTTCAAGACTTTAAAATCTGAACATGATCCAACTACACAATTTCCTGGTTGAAATCTAATCCAGTAAACCTTCTGTCCCTACATCTTAAGATGGCATGGTCTCAACTTTGATCTCCATTATCTTGAAAGCCATAGACACTTGTGCTCCTGAAAAGTCCCTTACACCAAAAAAATTCACATGCACCCTGGATCACAGAATTCCAGCTCACTATCTCCATAACGTTTCTTCAGTCCGTCCAACATTTTTTATATAATCACTACATTACTCTCCACCTCAACTTTTCCTTCACTTTGGTGAAACCAATTCCGAAGATCTTCAGGCCCCGTGAAACCAAAGACTATAGACCAATCTCTTCCTCACCCAGTTCCTTACGGGTCATGGCTGCTTCGGGTCGTATCTAAGCAGATTTGGGCTGATCCCATCATCATCCTGCCCAACATGTCGAAGCCGAACTGTTGCCGAACCAAGCCGAAGAGACTCCTGAGCACATTTTCTTCGAGTGCATTTTGCCGCGGAGAGAGAAAAGCTGAACACGAAGCTTCAAGCCAAGACAGCACCAGATAACCTCGTCAGTTTTATGTATACTTGGATGTACACCAAGATGTTATCTTGGTTCACATCTTACCTCTCTGATCGTAGACTGACTGTTGTTTGCTGTAACGGAGAATTATCTAAATAGATGAAAGTTGAGACTGGAGTCCCTCAAGGCTTGGTGCTGGGACCGTTGCTTTTGTCCTTATTCATAAATGATATCTCGTTTGTACTACGTTTTCTAAGTATCTCCTTTATGCAGACGACCCACAGATCTACCTCTCTCAGACATGGCTGAACTTCTCGACAACATTTCTCAGGGCGCTATAATATACATCAGTAAACCTCGGTATATGGCCTTCTATTAAATGCCTATAAATCTAAAATCCTCATTCTAGGTACAGAACAACATCAATTAGATGAATCAGATGAATTTTTCTGTTATATCACTGCAAGGTTCTCCTATACCTTATGTGTCTTCGGCTACGAATCTGAGTGTCGTAAGATTGCCCGTCATACTTAGCCGAGCATTTCATCGAGTAATTCGAACTTTGTCCACGTGTCGTTCGTAGATCGTTCTATGAGCTGGATATACTGTATTATTTAACATTTACGTTTGAACATTCATTTACGGTTTCGGCTGCCGAGTTCTGGAACTATCCGAACCACATACGAAGAGTCTCGTCTATGGACCACACTAATAAACTCCTTTCGGAGTACCTGTTTGATGTTCAAACCTCTATTTCACATTGTACTCATTGCACGTTTTTACCCTGCTTACATAATAAATTCCGTCTTTTATACTCTGATAATTTATTATTTCTACTCTGTTTTCTATAATAATTTATTTATTCATTTCTACATGATCTATTTTGACTATGAATGTTAAGATAACTGCTATCTTTGTACTTATTCTCTGATTCTCCTTTTTATTTATATATTTTGTAACGTGGCGTTTTGAAAACGGTTCGGGAGTCTCAGAAAGAGACCAATCGGCTCATCATATCTAGCTCCGAAGAGTTTTCTATGAGTGGGCATAATATGAGAAAAGCGTGGAGAGTAAAATGGGCTGTAATTTTCGAATAACTTCAGAATTTAGAATTTAGGCACTCCACAGCAATACC
>JAPYZS010002455.1:0-16382 GCA_030522925.1 Trissolcus japonicus
TGTAGTTAAATTTCAAAAGCATCACCATAATAATTATTGTTTGCGTCGTAAGACAAACAAAAAAGGAAAATCATGGTCTGTATGTAGATTTGGTTTCCCAAGGCCTATTGGAGATAACATGGTAATGCGAGATGTTGCTCTTTCGATCGCAGATAGACAAAAGTTAAAAACTCGTTAAAGTCTCGTTTGTATGATTTACCCAGAGCAGAAGAAGAACGTTTTATTAATGATTACAATGCTCCAATTCTTACTGATTGAAAAGGAAATACGGATATTCAATTTTGCGGAGAAGCATCATTGTCACTAGTCAATTATATAATAAAATAGATTTCTAAACACGAAAAAAGTAATGCCGCGAATGCATTCGACGTTATTAATTCAACGAAATCGTTGGTTAGTAATTTATGGAATATTGGTATGCGTATGTTGAATCACAGAGAGTGTGACTCTTGAAGCTGCTGATACACTTATAGGAATGCCGTTGTTTGGTTCAGATCCCAAGACCACTATTCGTTGGGTAGAAGTTAATCAAGTGCCTAACCGAAAGCTTAAGCAACGTTCTGAAATAGAATCTTTAGATAAAGATTGTGAAGACATTTTCTGTCCATCGATGACAGACGTTTATTACCCTATGACACCAAAAGAAGTGGAATCAATGACTTTGCTAGTTGGCACGACGTAATAAAAAGCAAAGCATGCAACAATCATAACGAGTATTGAGAAATAACTAAGGGTGTGTACTTAAGAAAAAGAAATCGTTCCTATTTGATAAACCATTTTCAATATAATGTAGACTCAGAACCTGAGAAATATTACCATACTCTTTTATTATTATTCAAACCATGGAGAGATCGTAGTGATTTATTAATGACACAATTCAAAACGTATGAAGATGCATTCTTTTCACTCAAACATGTACTCGTTTCTCCTGTTGAATATCATTAACAACTCCTAGAAGCTAGAATGAGATTAAAAAAATGAACGAAAATATTGAAAAACATAAAGAAGAGTTATCAACTCACAAAGAAACAGATAACGCAGATCATCCGAATGATTGTGTACCGATGGATCTTAACGACGCAATGAATGACTTTGTGGATGCAGTTAATAAATATGAGAATGAAAATCTTGATGATATGATCGCTCAACTCAATGATGACCAGAAATGAATATTTGATAAAGTAACTAACAAATTAAGTTCAGATAATAACGATGACTTACTACGTTTTTATGTCAGCGGTAAAGGAGGCACTGGTAAAAGTTTTCTTATCAAAACAATTAGATGTTAAATTCAACAAAAACTTGATAAAGACACTGCTGTTACTGCCCCAACTGGCATAGCAGCATTTAATGTAGATTGTTTGACTATCCATAGATTTTTCCGACTTCCTGTTGAACATGGAGGAACTGCAAAGTATTCAGCTTTTTCTGATGCAGCATTGAAAATAATAAGGCAACAATTGAAAGACGTTTCTCTTATAATAATTTATAAAATTTCAATGGTTTCTAATGTTACTTTAATGTATATTCACCTCCGTCTAACTGAAATATTCAATACGGAAGATGATCCTGATGGATGGTTTGGGAAAAAGCACATACTTTTCTTTTGGTGACTTATTTTAATTTGCACCAGTGCGTGAAGATCTACCTTTTCGTGTTTATCAAACGCAAAAATAAACAAATAAAAAAATACGTTGGATCAATGGGGACAATAGATTTGTGGTCGTTATTTGAGTATGATGAACTAAACATCAACATGAGACAGCAAGGTGATACTATTTATCACAGCAAGGTGATACTATTTATCGCGTTTTTTTCCAAATTTCGAATAGGAATTGTTTCTAATGATGATATTAAAATATTGTTGACACGCAAAATACCGCTTCAAGGATCCGACTATGCAGAACGGTTGCAAAATCTTTGTAATTACATCGAAACATTGCCTGTAGACACAGTATGTTTACTTCCAACGAACGCCATGTGTGATGCACTGAATAATTCTATGCTAGCTCGTATAGAATCAGAAGAAATAAAATTGGTTGCAATTAATACAACAAATTGTTCACCTTGTTTTAATGCATTATACATATCATAAAAAATATGCAATAAAAATTCTAAACACGAAAGTGCAATCATAAGCTGTTATTAATATTGTAATTTTATCTCTATTTTGTATTTGAGAACTGGATTCGCTCAAACAATCTGACCGTCGATGCGTCTTCAATTATGTATTCAATTCTCTTGAAGACTCAATAGAGTATGTTTTTTATGACATAAACACATTTTTTTTGAAAATATTTTTTGAATATACATATTTATATTTAATCAATCTAAAATAATCTAAATGTGATTAAAAAGAATCAATTTCAAAAAAGCGCGGCGGCAAGGTGTTTCGGGATTGAAAAATGTTCCAGTATCAGTGAAGTGTATATTTAAGCATAGATATTTTGATCCTTATTTTTATCGTCGAACATGATGGAATAAATTAAGGGTTGAATTAAAACATGTTATTGAATGCTGTTATCAAAATATTTTTAGAGTTTTTCTCCGCGTTTGATTCTATTCATAAAAAATTAAGTTTATGTTTTGTTTGGGAATGATTTATGAATTTTTATTTAAGAATTTCAGAAGAACATATATAACTTGCCTCTTTTACAATGATATCACATATTATGTTGAAGATAATAATTCTAAACTGTAAATAATAAAAGTTTTTCAAAATGATTTTTAGATAATTTTGTATTTTAATTTATATTTGAAAATGATTTTTGAATTTTTTTGACGAATCTCAGAAACATATAATATATCTTGCCTCTTTCTCAATGATATCACATATTTTTTTGAAGATAACTGTTGTAAACTACAAAAATTGAAAAATATATTTTTTTTCTAATTTGTGAGATACCGTTTATACGTACGTTGGGAGCTCAAAGAAGTTCATTTTATAAAGGTGTTAAATTATTTAATAAGTTACAGGGATAAAATAAAAAATGCGCTGAATTAAAATATATTTAAATGAAGATTAATGGATATTTCCAGACGTGGGACGGAGTAGCGTAGTCTATGTATTTGTTGTAATCATTAATTTATTTTTTTCCAATTATGTGGAATGCGTCTTTGTTCGTAACTTTAATTTATTGATCTGTCTTTCAAATTATTATGTTTGTCCTATGTATTTCATTTATTATAATTTATTCATTTATAAGATCCAAAACTTTTCGAAATCGAAAACTTGTTTTGGATTTTTATATTTTTTTGACTAATGATAACTAGCTGTGGAAGCCAACAATAAAGTCATCTATCAATCTATCGCTTTACAAATGTGTCCATGGAAAACTCCAGAGGGTTTAAACCACACGTACACTGCATAGCTCTTTTTCCGTACTCAATCCATCTTTCCAATGCAAAGTTTGTTGCCTCGGCAAATCGAACCTGTGATTGAACCCTGCATGGTAACCATACGGGAATGGGACGATGAATTTACCGCTTTCTTGAGTTACCTAAAAATATAAGAATACATATATCATAACAATTAGCGCCCCCTTTAAAATTTTCTTATTTTTAAACTGCTTCACATTGACAATTTTGAAGAAAAATATTTTTCTAAATTGAAGCACTAAATGAAAGCTTCATATTGAAAAATAATAAGGTTTTGTAAAGGTTGTTAATTGAGTAAATCTTATTATTACCCTATTGCATGGTATAGAGTATTGTTTTAACAATTGTGGCGATATGAGATTTGAGTTATGCCTGAGAAATGCCATATCGTCGGTATGCCATCGAAACTATGTCTTCCACATACCAAAATATAGGTAGACGGTGTTAACGCCTTCAATTGAAACATCGTAATCCTTATAGACATGATCCAGAATTGTGCTTAACCGATTGATATTCCAGACATTGACACCGTCAATTAATCTGCTTGTAACATCAGCACCGTAAATTGCAGGAACATACAGAATATTTCTCCAATATTCTCGTTCAATATCGTCGTAGTTGGTGAACGACGGTGAGGAATGACACGATAGTTTTATCATAGATTCGAATTTCTCTACGGATTTCGAGGCATCTTTATGCTAGTAAGTTGGTAGAATACGTGTTTACTCTGTACAAACTGACGGATTGGCGACGGTATCGATAACTTAATACTTGCAATGTTGTATCCTGATTTTCAAGGCAACCATTCAGACGAAGGGATCACCTGAAACCAAATTTTCACTTAAAATAACTGTAACGTTTCAAATCTGATTTTACAAATATGTTTTTACGTAATTATAAGAATAGTTAAATGATATTCAAAGTCTTTGTAATAGATGATTAATCGAAATTTTTCCTTATATATGGATAGATGAAAAATTCGTATTTTTCAAATAAGTATTTTTATGAAATAATTTTACTATGAAAGATATTTTCTAAAAATACAAATCATCGAAGGTAGACGAAAAATCACCATTGATTTAAATCTATCAGATCATTGAATAACTATCATACGTAACATTTTAATATCATATTTATATTTAAAACGATGTCACAATTTAATTTTCTAAATAAAATCGTTTCAAGGAAAAAGAGTTATGAAGACGCTAAGAAAATTCTGACGTTACAAAATTCGTATGTAAAATTGAGTTACATATGATTATTTCTCAAAAGCGAGAAATTTTTGGGTGAGGCGGTATCCACCTAATTAGGGTAGAAGTAGATTTAAAAAAAGTTAAGACATCTCACTTTTGCTACCCCTGCTTTAAGGGCTCCTTGTATTTCTATATATTTGATGTATCCGGAAAAGTCGGTCGAAACACCAGAAATCTTGAGGATTCGTTATTTTCAAACATTGTTCAGATCTCTTATTTAAACTGTAACAAACTTTAAAAACCACTTGGGACGCTTTAACATACTCGTCAATCCATCCGCCACTACCGAGGTCACATGTGGGAGCACGTTGACAAAGTGACACGTCACACTTCTGAGTGTGATACTTAATGCGAAATTTCAACGTTTATCGGTTTCGAAAAAGTGAAACAGTTATTATAATGAGTTTTATCGTCTTCATATGGGTGAATTCACGAGTGTATAATAAGTGTCCTTCATTTTATACATTTTACTATAACATTTATACTATGAAATTAAATGAAAATGTAACCTCCATGGCATGTCCTGATTTAAATTGTTTAATTGAGTTGTGTCGGTCATACTCGATTAAAAACGATCGCGCAACGACAGCCAGTATAGAGGAACTACAGAAGATCTCATTTTATTTGTTATAATCCAATAATCATGACAATTTGAATTTTATTTATTTATGTCGTACGAAAACAAAAAAATATAATAAGCAATAAAAGTCGATTTTTCGTATTGATAACAACCCAAACATTTTTTAATCAGTAACATGAGCGTTACTGTTATCACACTGATATTATCACACTGAAAGGAAAAAACAGCTATTTTTGATGACCAGAAATGATCGTTGAAATCTTGAAATTGTCAAAGGAGATAACTCGTGTAATCACTGTGCTCACGGACTCCTTTTCATTTTACACCGGAATTAAACTATATAAGAATTTTTTTTGACGTGTTTCATGGTTAAATTCCATAATCCAAGCGGAAAAATTTTTGTGCGTATTCGTTTAGATATTAACTAAGTTTCAACAGGGTAAGCTCCATGGCTCCTGTAAGCTTGGTGGTTAATAAAACTCTTATAAACTATTTATTAATCATAACATGGTGGTTTCTTTCTGCAAAAGCAATTGTATGATTGCTTATACAAAAACCTGAAAGAATCTGCAGTTATCGGTATTAATCATACGAAATTAAATTTTCTTAAAATTTAGGGAAATTGTACGTTTTCCGTTAATTCATCCATATAAATAAACAAATTTGAGAAATAATTATTGTAAAATTTTTCAAAGGACTGGTGAGGATGTTATTCTAATAACAAAAGGATTATATAATAAGTCTTTTAATGAAACATGCGATGTAAAACAAAAAACTCACTCTAAATTCGTTTCTACGAATCAAAAATCGTTATTATTATTCTGTTTAACTTCAAATTTTGAAATTGTTCGAAATTCCTACAATTACCGACATCTGCCAATAACCAGGGCAGCCTTACCGGAACGCCGATAGGAGGCAGCAACGCACGGCCGTCCACGCGCGCGCGACAACGCCTACACATTGCATTGCTCGCGCGCCGCTATGCGGCGGTTGTCGCACTCTGCGCGCCCCTCCCACAAGCGAGCCGACAAGCGACTCGTGTGTGCAATCATAGCGATCCCTTTTTGCCAGGCAAGCTTGAGCGACTCAAGCAGCCTTCTCTCTCTATCAAAACGAGACGTGAAATACCACGTATTTCACACCCTGTGCAACTGGTCACCCTGCATCAGGGGCCATTCACCAACGCACACCCTAGCGACTTGAACGTGCTCGAGATGCTCCGGCGACCGGAGTTAACCTCACATCGAACGCATTGCAAGGGGCGACGCCCTAGCGTCACACCTCCGGTCACCTAACCCATTAGGTAATCGTTAACTCAACGTCCCCTGGCGACCAGGGTGCACGTTCTGTACTCTCCGGCGACCGGAGATTCGGCCGGTTAGTGCATGTATCTTCGGTCACCTACTTACAGGGGCCGTTACAAAAAACTCCCACCAGAGACTAGTCGGCGAGTCAGCGATCTAAATCGCACCCCCAGCAACGTTATCACCAGAGAATGGTTGATAACTGTCCCTCACGCGTAAAAGCCGACTACGCAGTCGCACTTTCGCCATCAGAGGGAGGCGCCAGCATCAAAAACTCTGCTCGTTGAGAATGTTCTAGTACAGAGGTCGCCACGAGCGAATTACCATCGCCGTGAAAACGAGCCTTGAGCGTTAGGTTCAACGCGGCCCAGACTGTCCAATCAGCGACCAACCCTCGCAGATCGCTCAGCTCAAAAACAGTAGCTGTCAGATGGAGCCACAGGGCACCTTCCGAAACAAATATGGAATTTTAAATAGAACATCTTGGAACGAACAAGTTTTAATTTAAGTTCAGTTTAATTTTTATTTTTGTACGTATGTAGAAAATTTGATTTGATTTCAAATTGGCATGATTTATTCCAATTTTAGCTTCATAAGTCATCATATCGGTGGTTAGTTTTTGGAATTCTCACCAGGTTCAAAACGATTGTTTTTACATAATCACAATCGAATTTCTTTTAAAGAAAAGTTATTATATATATCTGGTTCATATTTGAAATGAAGTCAAATAGTTGTGTTCTTATTTGATCTTGTGTTCGGGAGAACGTGCACGTGTTCGTATTGTATGACATGAATTAGCTAGTTCCTTTTTTACTTGATTCGATAATTTAATTAAATGTCATTTTTAATTTAAAAAAATTAATCTTGAATATTATATTTTTCTCTATAATTTCTCTACATTTGTTCTTTTTTAACATGTGGTAACCAAAAGTAATCAAAATTATTAATAACAGGTACTTTATTACATACTTATGTGTCTAGAAATCAAAATTTTCATTTTGACAGAATTTCGAAGAAAAGAGATTGTTTCTACATTTCAACGTGTATGAAAAATTATTTCTTTTATACACTGATATCACGATTATAGTTCACTGGTGAAACAATGTTTTGACGATTGATTTTGTTTACACTATCAAAGAATCATTGATAAAAATAATATAAAAATGAAATGAGTTATATACATTACTAATAAAATTAGTTCTTCCTTGAAAATTAAATTACTCAGTAGATAATTTTTGTTTCTCATTGAGAGATACTCATCAAATTTAACAAAAGTAATTTTTCTCTGAAGGTAACAACTGTTTTCATGTCCCGGAAAGAAGGGACATGAAAACATGTCCCTTATCTAAACATGTATGATTGCAGGTGATAAATTTGTAGGTTTATGTAATGTTTAACATGATCAGACAAAACTTTGTAACAAAAACCGATCATGCTTCTATATAATTTTGCTCAACCTTGTCTGAATTCGTCTAATTAAATGAAATTTGACAAAACGTGAAAAATGTAAATCTAAAACAATTCAGTTGTAGGGAATGAATATTTGTTAAACTTTGCAAGGTTCAATAAAACCTTACAAAACTATATCTAGTAAAATTCACTTTCATAAAATTTAATGCAATTTATTTTTGTTGAATTAGACAAGGTCTGTTTAACACAATTTCATAAAATTTCAGACAACTTGAATGGAAACAATTCTAGTTATCTATGTTTGAATAAAAAAAATCATTTATGATCGTGTAAATATATCTAATTGAATTCAAGTAATATTCTCAATTTATGTAAATAAAATTAGGTCTGCCTGAATAAAAACAGATCTGAACGAATAAATTTTTATTCGGAGAGGTAAAATTAGACCTACCCTTTTTTCAGACATGGCCAAACCTGATTAAATTAGGTCTGGTCATGTCTGATCAGACATGTTCAGACAATTAATTTTTTTCCGGGGTTATTTCTTTACGTCTAGGAATAGTTTTTAAATTTTGTTTTATTTCTCTTTATATGATGAGTATATTTTATGATTCATGATGTCTCACGTTTTTTCTCTTTCGAATAGATTGAAATGTATATAAACGTCTAAATTACAATGAAATATGTTAAAGAATTCATCAAAAATTGAAAGAGGGATTGAACGAGTTTATCATGCATTCAAGGAAATTTGGTTATTGTCTCAATTTTTGAAAATTCTATGATCGAAGAATACACTGGAAAAATAGATCAAATTTGAATATTTTCAAAAATATCATATTTTCAAACTAGTAATTCAAGTATTAGACTATTTTCAAATAATTCATTTAATTCGTTTTTTTTCTTACAATTGAGTGTAAGATATAGAATTACAGTTTTCAAGATTCACCAAATTCTAAAGATATCAATTTCGGCAATGACGTCAGAAAAATGATGGCGTCAGCGACAATATTAGATTCTAGTCGATGGTGTTGGGGGTAAAGTGATATCTTCATTACAGAATGATTTACCATCATTATTTTAATTATCAGAATGCTGCGAACGGATGCACTTGTCTGCTTACGCAAGCTCTACACTTTCGTGTTAGACCAGAACCCTCGTCTGTAACTAATGAACGAGGGACGGTTTCAACAAGGCTGTAGCAGTGTCCAGTTGCTTATCCGTAAAATTTGGTATATTCTTAGAAATATGGGAGAACGTGAAATAGTCCTTGTATATAAAAAACAGGGGTTCTGTGGTCTGTACCTGATGTCTATTGTCGCCGAAGAATTATCTCGGAGGTCGATCGGTCTTGAAGGTGTTGTCGGTAAAATTCACAAAAAATGTGCCGCAGCCAAATAGACGATCGCTATAATGGATAAAAACATAACACTTGGAAAATACAGTAGGAATATTCGTAAAATATTTTCTCCCTGTTTATCGATTGACACAGTGAATACATCTATTCATTCAAAATTTTCTAAATTATAGATGATCAAGGAAAATACGTCGATTACAATAATGACAAGACAACGCTTCAAACTGGTGGCGCTATCGGAACCCAGGATTCGTGTTACCGTGAGAAAGAAGGTAATATCATATAATAATAGAAGGTAGACGAGATTGACTATATCGGTATCTCTTGCCAATCGGACAGTTTTGCGTAAGGAGACGCTTGGCTGTCGTTCAGACCCATTCGTAATTCCAACAGTGAGCAAATATAATCTGATTTTCAGTGTTGTTCAGAGCAACGTGGTATACGATATCGAAGAACCTTAAAAAATCACTTGTTCTGTAGTGAAAGGTGTTCAGAGAACAGGTTGAAAAGCTTTGAAGAAAACATCTATGCTATCCATGACCAGCTCCGACAACTTGTGTCTACTTCGTTCCCTTGTCACTGGTCGTGATAATTAACGCAAAACACGCATACTGAAGAGTTGGGATGAGCTGATAAGAGTCCTCACTGATGCAAGCTTGGAAATCCGGTTTCTTACTAATCAATGAAGAAGCTTTATCGGTTGCAATTACATTTGTTGACGAAGCTGTCGCACAGCAAACAAACACCAACGTTGTATTGGCATACAGTACAGCGTACTGTATGCCAGTGTATATGTAGTGTATATGTGTATATGATCAGTACACTGTATACAGTGTACTGATCCCTGAATTCCGCGAAGACTGCATTTCCCCGTGCGCGTTGTGCTCTACGCCTGGCACGGAGGCATTTCTTTCGGAGCTGTGCTATACCATTGCTCCACCAGGCTTACGTCGATTGCCATTCAACCGCCTAGTCATCGATGCATCGCAGGCGCTGCTCACGAAGTTCATCAACTGAGCGACCTTGGAGTCTGAAGAGCCCTCCAGTTCGATGTTCTCTCGATGAGTTAAGACTTCAAAGAAGATAGCCTGGTGGTCGCTGTTTGTATAATGGTCTCCGACTTCTTAAGATACAACGCGAGTCACCAGGTTATCACTTGCAAATGTCACGTCAATGACAGCGCTGTTGCCATTCCTCATGAAAGTAGGAAGGTGTCGCCGATGTTCAGTGTGACCACATCTAACGAAGAGATCGTGTCGAGGAGACATTCACCTCGCCTGTTGGTCATCCTGCTACCTCAGTCTATGGCCCACCCGTTGAAGTCGCCTGCAATGATAGCAGGTCTCCTGCCTCGCAGCTCGCTTGTGATTTCGTCCAGTGTCCGTTGGAAGTCTTCGATGATAGCGTTCGGTGAGGCGTAAACGCTGCAGATATAGATGTCTCTCACCTTAACCCACACGAATCCCTCGTGCTTAGTTGGATGTACCTCCTGGATGAAGAGGCTCTTGTGTGTCAAAATAATTGCTCGGCCAGTGCTGTCAGATATTCAGGCTGTCGTGTTCTGGATCACACGATATTGTTCGCAGAGTATTGCAACGTCGATATTTAGCTCCTGCGTTAACTTGCAAAAGTGATCTTGAGCTGCCTCACAGTGGTTCAAGTTCAATTGGAGGAACCTCATTTCTTCCGATTGCTTGTATCTCGGACTGCCTGCTGGTACACAGGACAAGCGTAGCTCCAGTGCGGTGGTTTGCATCCTTCTTGCACAACAAACATTTAGTGTCGCTTGCCTTGCAGTCTCTAGCGTGATGTAACGTGTCTCCACATTTGAAACACATCTTTGAACGGTCTGGGCCCTTGCACGTCCTGGCAAAGTGGCCAAAGCCGAGACATTGGTAGCATCTCTGGAGAACGTCTTTCTATCTAACTCTGCTCAATACCCATCCTACCCTAAATTTGCCTAGGGTAAGGACTTTTCTCGCCACATCAGCAGGTAAAATCACTACAGCAGTCTGTGTTCTTCCATACGCCTTGCGGAGAGATTTCAACACTCCGATGTCAGCTTCATCCACACCTTCGATCTGTGTGTGAAGAAATTTACAGATTTCTTCCCGTGTCATGAGCTCGTCCAGGTCTTTTAGTTCGATGGTAGTTGTGTCCATTCGACTGGTGACCTCTGCTTTATCCTCCAGCTTTTTCTCTACCGCGTGGCGTAGTTCTCCAGTTTGTTCGTGTGCCTTCCTGTCTCAAACCAGTAGAAGGCTGCCAGCATCAGTTTTGCGTATCTTAGTAACGCTACTTCCAACCTCTTTCATGTCCGGATCATTTCTAAGTGTGCGGAGAATGTTAGCGTAAGATTGCCCTTCCTTGCTTTGACCACCAGTGTATCGGGTCGGGATGGCCTCGATACGTTGCGCAATTCCTTCTTTGTCGACTTCCTTTGTACTCTTGCAGTTGCAAGCTGTCTCACGGCCGCTATAGCAGGTCGAGGGGTACGTTCGTCGCTTGATTTCAGCAGCTTTTCCTTATGTCGTCTTGGTTTTTCCGCTACCACCGGGGTTTTCGGCTTTTCGAGCACAGGCGAGCTTCCCAGGGTTCGTTTTTTTCGCGAAGATTCTCCTCGAGGCGTATCACTCTTCAGGGTCTCGGCATATGTGCCTAGTAGCTTCGGAGACGTCTGCGTTTCCTTGTCCTTGCTCAGAGCTCAGTTCCCTCACTCGAGCAATAGCTGGTTTCGCCAGAACAAGGTCGCTCATGACCTTGGACCTCTTAGATTGGATTTCCTTGGCGACGTTGGTTCTCGACATGACGTCGTCGGCCAATTCGCCTATCCATTTTTCTATTTCCTTACTTGACTTGGGTTCTCTGTTTCCATGGGTTCGTCGCCATGTTTCTTCACAAGTTTATCTTCATGTAGTCTGAAAAAATTCAGCCATCATCCAGTTAGTTACCAGCGCTTCGTACGTAAGGGGGCGGGCCGAAATAGTTGGCAGCGGGTATACCTTCGGCCTGGCATTGACCTACCCCAGTTCTTTACTTCAGTTCACCCCAGTTCTTCACCTTTACTGTACGATTGCCTTCCCGTCTCCGAGTCGTATGTCAATACTCGGCACGAGAAATAACTGGCGATAATTCTACGGAGGTATGATGGAACCTCCATCTTCTGTAGCGCGTTCAGTGTACAGCTCCATCTGGCAGAGTTGAATGCATTCTTCACATCGCGGAACCCAAACTGATTGTTAGAAAGGCTACCCCAGTTCCCTGAGGCCCAACCTTCGCTTTACCAGTCCCGGAATACACGGACGGACTGGAACTTGCCCGGGGCAACACGGAGTCCGATCTCCATGTCCAATACGTCGAAGAAAACGCCACCCTTAGCTGCTTCCGGGACTCCCAACTTATCGCAGCTCCGCCCATGATGAACGCATACCCTGGGTATGACTCTGTCCACGGCGCAATTTCCCCAGTCGACATCGACGTACATCGCAGGTTGATTGTCGGACTTAGAGAACAGTAGACCAAGTTCCCGCGTTTTCGCAAGATATCGTAGAATGCGTTTTGCAGCTTTCCAGTACTGGTCTCCGTGACAATCGTTGAACTGCGACAAGGCACTAACCGCGTGTGATATGTTCGACCTTGTTCCCACAAACAGGCACATAAGAGCTCCTACCAAATGATAATAGGGGACGCTCTCAGCTTGGATCTCGGAATTCACGTCTTCCTACTGCATCTTGGTTCCTGGATCCATAGGAGTAGCGAGAGGTTTGCATTCTATCATACCGAATCACTCCGACACCTCGCCGATATACCTTGCCTGGTGGATTTTCATCTCATTGACGCCTCTATCGAACTCCAGACCTAGGCAATAGCGCATATCTCCCAAGTCCTTCATCTCGAATTCCGTGTTGAGAAAATCTTTCACTTCATTGAGAATGAGAGGAGAGGAGAATAAGATCTTCTTATTCTCCCGAAATATGATTAAAATGTCGTTGACGTAGACAATAATGTGTGTCCTATTTTCGACTGGCCCGATGAAGTACATGCACGGATCTGCATCCGACCTGGTAGCCTTGAAATTCTTCATCTCCCCGTCGAGGCGATGATACCAAGCACGTCATGCTTGCCGCAGTCCGTACAGGGCTTTCTCCAACAGACACACCACGTCGTGATTGGTCAACATCTCGAGCATGTCGCCTGCAACTTTCCGGTTGCACAGTCTCGCTTATTGTCTCGTCTTGAACGATTTTGGCCAAGACGTCCTCCGAGTAGTTCGGCGCCTCCATAAATATTTGCTCCTCTACTTCTCCGTTCAGATACGCCGTTCTTACGTCTAGTTAACGAATTGCTTGGAGAGAACCTGTCATGCAACTCGATCTCTGCGAGAATCTTTTCGCGACCACGCGCGCTCTTCGATTACTTAATCAAGTTTGTTGCGAAGTACGAACCTTCTGCCCATTACGCGCTGTCTCTTGAGACGCTCGATCACTTTCCAGGTTCTGTTTCGGATCAGAAATACCGCCTCTTCCGTCATCGCTTCCATCCACCCCGCTGAATTTATTCCTGTGATTGCCTGGCTCACTGGAATTTTGGCTATATTATCAGCTTTCCCTCTTTGAGTGCAGTATTCTGCCCGCGTTCTCCGGTTCTGATGAGCCGAGGACGTCCTCGCCCTCTACGAGGTCCCACCGCTTGGAGTTCTGGTGCCACTTCGTCAGACCATCATTTTGCACCAGGTTGAACTGCAGGTCCGAAATCGAAATATTCGTCGGCAGGAAAACCTCGAAATTCTTCGGGAATGTCCCAATTCTCGGTGACAGGGCGGTCCTCCTCTTGTGCCTTGTCAGCAAGTATCAGCTCGACCTCCAGTTCACAGACTGTACCCTCTGGGTCCACATGATCGTAGCTCGGAGACTCACGAGAAAGAACAGTTTTTCAACTGAGCTCTCGGTTGTGTTATTTCCTCTCGAAAAACGAAATTCCGGCTGATCTCGATTTTTCTCGTTATCCGATTCAAAATCCTGTACGCCTTTGACTGTTCCGAGTACCCAACCAGAATTCCTTCTCTCGACCGTTGATCAAACTTTCCCGTGTTCGGGGTTTTGTCAAGACAGAATATCAAGCTTCCAAAGTGAGAAAATGTGCAGTTGGTGGCTTATCGAACCAGTACTCGAACGGCGTTTTTCCGTTCAGCTTCTTCGTCGGGCATCGGTTCCTGAAGTAGTTCGCGGTGTTCATCGCCCCAGCCTAGAACGATTGTGGTAGACCGGACTGCAGGAGTAGACACCAAGCAGCTTCCTCAAGCGTTCGGTTTTTCCTTTCGGCTACACGGTTTCATTCGTGTGTGTGTGCTGTGGTCAGTTGACGTTGGATACCCTCAGACTTCAGAAACTCGTCGAACTCCCGGTTCACGTACTCACGTCCATTGTCGGACTGAACGCTCTTTATCGTTGTCTCGTGCTGATTCTCGACGAAGGCCTTGTATTCGCGGAACATTTGAAGAGCCTCGTTCTTCGACTTCATGAACCGTACCTCCGTCCACCTTGAGTAATAGTCCGTGAATGTTGTCATGTACCGGGATCCACTGTGTGATGCAACACGCTCAGGACCGCAAACGTCCGTGTGGATTAGCTCGATTCTAAAAGTCACTCGATCTGACTCTTTCGGGCACACAAATTCGGAGAACACGTTGTTTGTTGTTTTTCGCTTCCTTTGTTCTATCGGAGCTTTGCGAAGTATCAAAATGGCTGCCGCCCAGACGCGTAATTCTTTGTGTTTTAGATTGTTCTTTTCGGTTTATTTCGCGCGGGCTTATCCTGGGCCCATAACCTGTTAGAGGTTTTGTTCGCAATAAAATACTCGCCCTTCGTTGATCAAACAATACCGAATTCATTTCTACTTGAGTCAAAAAAATGCAGGATAATCAGGTGTCGAAGTGATCGTGTAAAATGTTACAACCGAACTGAATATATCGTTTTGTAGAGAGCGCTCGTGCTTCCGGTAGGTAGAGTGATGGTCGTTACCGATGGAACTTGATATCGCCAACAATTTTCATCGAAAAAAAAGCATTTTTATTATAAATAAATTATTTTCTTCCAAATTTTCTTAAAAATGTATTTTTTAATATATTTTTATTCTAAAAAATAAAATTATTTAATTTGGAATAAATTATATTATATAAAATTGTATTATTTTCTCCAAATTAATTTTCTATTAATTTGTGTTAGAAATAACGTTAAAATTTATTAAAAGATCATGCAATATTTGTTCAAGCCTTTTTGTAAAAACTGTTCTTCAAAAAATTAATATTTCTCAATAATTGGGGGTCACCACATTGGAAATACGGCCCTGAAAAATATTTCACAAAACTCGAAACGAAATTGAAATTCGATCAAATATCTCATTTGATTTCCAATACTTGTGTTTTCAAAACACTGCGTTGCATGACGTCACGAGAATTAGGCAGATCATGCACCACGCTACGCGCTCGAGTTAGTTAGCGAAATCACTCGTCGTTTAACAGCGCTTAAGTCAGCTTGCTTCTCTTGCTTAACCCGCTTTGCTTCAACCGCTATTCTGCTTTTTCTATTTGTTTTTGCGTTTCTTCTCATAAAAATTTTTTATTTTTGTTGCTAAAATGCTAAATTTTTGGTAAATTTATTAAGTAATTTGCTGCGATTGTGTGTTGTTTTTAACTGTTAGAAAGAGATTGCAAATTCTAGGATTCGCTAGAGTTTCCACATAGCCTCATAAAAAATTTCTTCACAACACCAAATATTTTACAAGGTGAGTAAACGGTGCTCTTCATCCTTGCAATTCCCATCCTCAAGATTAGCGCCATCGGATCGACATAATTTCTTCTGACATAATTTCTTCAACACTCCTATAATTTCCAAACCTTAGACCGTAAATAGTACCGGTTTTCGTAAGATCAGCATACATAATCACACTCCGTGATTTAAAATCATCTTTTGGAAGATGTACATAAGTTTGAGGGTAGATAATTTCAGTCAGGCCGACGACCCACTCACCGGTCAATCGTATTTCATGAGGCAACTGAGTTGTGAAATTAGTCGTAGTATTTTCAGGATGAAATTTCATACTGC
>JAPYZS010002459.1:0-14347 GCA_030522925.1 Trissolcus japonicus
TATATATGTATATATATATATATATATATATATATATATATATATATATATGTATATGTGTATATATATATATGTGTGTTTATTTATACGTATATTTATTTATTTAAGTAAATAATTATTTTAAATATAATAGTATATACAAAAACAAATAAAGTATTTAGTAGTGTGAACCACCATATTTTCAAATTCTGTTCTCCGAACTCAGTTTCGGAATCGACATACTATAGTTTGTAATCGCAGAAAGCCTGTTTGGACGTACAGCTCTCGCTGGTACATAAAAACCAATATTTCTCGAAATAAAATTCAGTCTCTATGATTATTTACTAATTTAAGAAGAAGAAAGAAAAAGAATCTATTATAATTCACACTATACGAGGTATGAAAAGAATTTTGCGTGATCGTGGGCAATCACCCCATCGCCGGCGCACTTCACAGACCGTTGTCCATTAGAACAACTCCCCTAAGTTGTTTCAACGCATTTTTGCTAGAAAGGAAAAAATCACGTTCAACACATTTTCTTGTGAGCTCGGTGTATCTGAAGCACAGATAACGGAACAAAGCACGTTCGATTTGCTTACTTGCTGCTTTGAGAAAACCTATCGAACCGAAGTTTGAACTAAAACCCCATTACAACTTATAAGCATGGTTTGATCCAATCGCCCACCGAGGTATCGGTTCACTACGCAACTGTAATGCAGAGAACACAGCAAATAGAACGTTTAATAGACACTCTCGCCACATCAATAGAATGTATCCAATTGAAGTCAAAATCAGAGTTTTGATTCATCAACAAACCTATCCCAGTCGGTACGATGGAGATCATAATTATAGGCTGTTCTTGACAAACTTGACAAACCATTCTCTTGACCATTGGAGCATCTGCCGAGTTACCAGAGTAACGTTTATGTCAGACAAACCCTTATGGTTTCCAAACGTAGCCAGAGTACCAATTACGTTCAAAATGGACAAATCTTACTGAGACGTCTTTCCAGCTCCTCGCCGCTTTCGTTTTGTGAGCCGATCTTCTTACATGATTGGTCTGGCGTTAGCATCAGCGACGATGAAAACCTTTTGCCTTGGAGACGTTGCAAAACACGTTTAAGTTAAGCTATTCCCAATTCTCGTGGGTTTAGAACATTGGAAATAGATGCTCACAAAATTAAAAAACTCAAGATCACATGACACTTGAGTGCAAAGACAGTGGCTATTACGATATGAAGCAAAAAGCCCCCGATATTAACAGCGAAATAATATTGGAGGCTATGCGTTCGAAATGCTTCGAAGCAGAATTAGTCCAGTCCCTAGAATAGAGTACCAATTCTCAAGATCGAACTTTCTTAAAAGCCGCGTTCAAAAGCTTGTAAGATGTAGTCCTTTCAATACGCCTTTCCTAGCTGACAATGAAATTCCCACGGGCTACTCGGTGCGTTTGAAATCATGCTCGAATTGGGGTCATGTTCAGTGGTCATATTTATCATCACGAGGGGCAGGCTGCAGAATGAACGCTCATTGTATACTAGAACTAACTTTATTCGCAATAATAAGACTTTCGAATTATGAGCAATAGTCGGATTTATGCAAGCAGGAATCCGATCAATCTGACCTAGACCGTCAAGTTGTCTTGCTTAGAAGCGCAACTTTGAGCGTTAGACAGACACCGTCTAAACTGTCGGTACTCACTTACACATATAACATCTACGGGTTCGTTCATTCGCCAGTAGGTCTATTGGTGTCATGTCGGCAAATACAAGCGCGGCCTCGCCAAACACTGTTCGATAAGCAAAAATAAGCCGCAATTCCGCTCTTTGGTGAACTCTGGTCATCATGCGGGCATATGAAATGGTGTTCATAGCCGATGACCATAACGTGTTGGGCATAATGCTCGACAGTGCATGCTTTCTGGGTAATACTTCTTGGCACCTCTTGTCCATCTTTAACCTGCCATTTCCTCTCTTGCATCACCAACGACCATATCTACAGTGTCTATCGTGAATCTGGATTTACGGAAACCGAATTTTTTTCCGATAAGCCCTGGTTGCTTTCGCTGAATATTTCCAAACGAATGCAAATGATCCTCTAAGTTGGCACTTTGTAGATAATTGCCTGGTGGTCGCTGTGTGTATAATGGTCTCCGACTTCCGAAGATACGACATGAGTCACCAGGTTATCACACGCGAATGTCCCGGCAATTACCGAGCTGTTACCATTCCTCGTGAAGGTAGGATGTCACCGATGTTTAATGTGATTACATCTAACGAGAAGAACGTTCGAGGAGAGTTACTTGCGATTATAGCACGCTGCTCACTGCGGACTTTTTGCGTGATTTTATCCAAACTCAATTGGAATTCCTCGATGGTAACATTTGGTGAGACGTACAAGCTGCAGACGTTGATGTCTTGCACCTTAATTCACACGAATCCGATTCGCTTAGTTGTTTGTACCTTCTGTAAAAGAAGGACAATTTTTAAACCCCATCATGATCGTATAATACTCAACGCTTGCTTCTGTTTTGACACTTAAAAAATAATAAATTTTATTTTCTATTATTATATTATATTATATTTCATAAACTAATAGATGCTAACAATTTGTTTGACAAACTTTAGATAAACTTATATAAGTAATATTGAAATTTATTTCTTATGTTGACGTTATCACCTTCACCCTCAACTCAATTTCAGCGCTGCAAAATGACCAAGATCATTCTCTCAAATTATCACTACATAACGAGCAAAGTGGCAAGTGCGAGCAGAAAGCATATGATACATTTTTCGTACGACTCTTGCATTTCACACACAATTCTGTTTTATCTGTCTGAGTGAAGAAATCATCACTTTTTATGACGGCGAAACCATTAAATTTTTCTCGGCAAAAACAGCAACTTGAACAATGGTATCAACGGGCGGAAGGATTGAACGAACAATGATTCGTTCAATCCTTCATCATCGTAATACATCACATTTGCATTTGCAAAATATTTTTTTAAACAATCTACGCAAGACGTGAGATGATGACATGGGTGAAGTAAAATTTTTCTACCTTTTGCAAAACAAATTACACATTCGCATTCTAATTACACAACAATTCCATTTTTAGTTGTTTTAAATTCTGACAAATCAGGTAAACAAAAATTGCGAACATCAAAGAACGAAAGCGGAGTGCTGTAGTCCAATTATTCGAGGGATTAATTGATTCATCATCTTCATAGTCTAGTTTCATAATATCTACTCTGTCGTCGCTGGCTTGTGAGTCTGATCACGGATGGGATTCTGACTATCAAATTCTAAATCAAAATTTCTCATCAACTTCATATGTAGTTCTCCACATCTCTCCAAAAACTCTGAAATATCTATTTAGTGATTCAAATTGCCCCAGAGTTACTCAATTGGTTGTAATGCTACCATTGATTGGATTTGATTGACATGTTGGACCTCATCATTACGTATCAGCAGATTTTCCAAATCAGCATGACTCGTACTGGCAGTAATAGTTCTGCTCAAACATCCCATGGGTCGCCCATGAAATTGAATTCAAACAGTTGGTTATGACTTTCTGCTCCATTACATAAACGATTGACTTGTCTGTCGATGCTCAAGTCGTTGGAAGTTATATCTGTGATCCATTTTTCTTCAAAATAAGAAAGAAAACTGCTGCAAAATATTTCAGCCTTTGTCGGAACATTGTTCTCTTATCTTTGGAAAAGCTTCTACAATTATTATCGCGGGGAGGTACGGTAAGCCGATGAATTGTTGTCGGATGATGTCGATTTCATCATTCATGCCAGTCCTGAAGTTCATGTACTTCTGATATATGTCTTACATGAGGTAATACACGTTGGAAGGATAATATGTAGATTCTGACCATGCTGTTTTTGTCGCGGTTTTCAAAGCTTCATTATATTCGCTCTACACCTTCTGAATGTTAGACAACTGTTGAGAAATAGGCTGAAGAACTTCTGTCTAAATTTATTCACTTGTCGCTGTCATTTGCACCTATGCTAGAGTCATTGGTGCAAACATCAATTACATGACTTTTTCCCCGGCGATTGTTATTGATTAATGGTAATCTTTATCAACGACCAATTCCTTCGAAAGTCTATTAGTGTTCAGAATCGAGCTGTTCCAATATATCACCGAAGTATTGCCTTCTGTTTCAACCATCAATGATGTTAGATCTTCTTTTGAGTACGCAAGTTAGTCTCCTCATGACTCAGTATGTTGAAGTTGGTTAAAATCAAGAGAATCTAGATCCGAAGATTGATAAGAATGTCTCCATGCCGTCATTAACGAGGAAATATCTCGAAAAGGTACTTCTCGTGCTGCGTCTGGAAACATTTGTTTAATCGAATCATATGAATTTGTCATAATGAATTTGTCGGAAGTTATCATTCTTATGAATCGCACAATGACGCAATTCTAAATTAACGATGTGAACCTCGTCTTGAAGATGTTTCCAGTCGTGATTGTGAGCTACTGTCTCAGTGAAAGCATTGTTTTCAATTATGCCTTGTCCGGTTCAACCTCCTAAATCAAAAGGCCCTTGCGTGTCCACATAGCTGCTCGGACGGTACGATTGGTTCCTTAGTACGAAATGAGGAACAAAATTAGTACCTGTTTAAAGTTGTTGCTCAGCACATAAATCAACATCTAAAAAAAATTTATTAAACATGTGATTAAAAAAAATGAAGTAATTGTAATAGTAAGAAATTAGATACAATAAAATATGATTCCGACAAGTAACATTAATTGATTTTCTTTTGGTATTTCTCAACTGTCAGAATGCCATTCCAACATTGGATTCGTATTGAACGTCTTCAGAACGTTGAAAGAACGGATTTTTGGGCAGTGAATGAAAGAATTATTTTATCTACCTCGTAAATGGCTACATACACCGTCTAAAAGTATGTGCATTATGGTAGAAAGTATACTATCAAACATGTAAAGTACTAAATTAAATGAATAGAATAGAATAGAATATTTATTTTTTTGCTTTATAAAGGTTGAACCCTTGTAGCAAAGGGGAAAATACACCACTTATAAAATTAAATTGAAAATATCATACAAAAAAATCAGGTACAGATTTCTCATTCGGAGATACATTGAGTAGATAAGAGCCAGACAGTCCTCGCTGTTTAGAAAAAACAAATATGAAAAAAATGCAATTTACATGGGTCAAACATTAAGCAGGAAGGCGCGCATTTTCAAACGATTTACAATGTATAGATTGTAACAATTTTTGAGAGATTGGATATCAGATTTATACATAAGTTCCCTGAGTTTATCATAAGCTGGTAATTGTGCAACAAAGTCGAGATGGTAAAACGATCTATAATAAGCGAAAATCGGCCACACAAAAAGAAAGTGGTCCACCATTTCGGGTACAAACAAATTACAGATAGAGCAGGTGAATTTCTATAAATGCCATGCCTGGAATGGGACTTAGTTCTGTGAATGGAAGACAGTCGAAGTTGTGCAATGATTTTAGAGAACAACGTAGAGAGAGGTACCAGGCGCGCTGGTCAGAGGGCGAACGAATTAGTTTACAAGATAGGGAGGACGATTGCTGCGAGGATATAAGGTCTAGGGTTTTTAGATAGCAATAGTAGCGATCGCAGGCTGTTTGTCTTAGGTCCTTCCAGTGTTCAGGAGTCAGGTGATCCCAGACATTGGAGAGACCTATCTTCCGGAGAATTACATCGAATTGGCTCACCCAGTTAAACTTTTCAGATATCGACGTGTGTTGCAATAGATGGATTTGGCGAAATAAACAAATTCGTGCGAGTCTAGACGGGTCGGAATCAAGTAAGACAGTGATCCAGGACCAAGCGGCCTGGAACACTCTATGCGCGAGTTTAACTAGGCCGAGTTCCAGTCGAAAATCAGCATTTGGGGTGCTAGCTGGTAATAATAATAATCTCTTATAAAAGGTCGATTGCACCATCTCAAATTTATCAGAGTATTGCAAACCCCAGATATGAGCTGCATACATCAACGTTGACGATACTATAGAGTCGAAAAGCCTTACCCTGAAGTCCCAAGAATCGCACTTACTGCCGATTAGTATTTTCATTACTGCACCCGAAGGCCAAACGAGCTTTATTTATTGCATGGTTAGCGGCATGAAGAGTTACAAAATCCAACCCTCAGATAGTCGTACTCGCAAACCACCGAAATTTGCGGGGGTCAATACAAAGTTCGTTCTGTTCACAGTATTCATGAATAGCTAACAACAATTGTTTCAATTTAATCGGCGAAGTTGCTTAAGCGACTGCATCGTCTGCATATAATAGCATTAATATGTCAATAAAGCCATCGATGTTAACGCCCTCAAGGCCCTTCACTCGTAAGAACCTCTCAAAATCAGCAATAAAGAGTACAAAGAGAAGTGGACTCAGGGTTTCACCTGAAGGATGCCCTGCGTAACCCTCACGCTGCTCAAGAGGTTGCCACCTATTCTAACGTGGAATGACACAGAATCATACGAAAACTTCAAAATCCGGATGAATTTCGGACTCACTCCTAGGGCATAGAGCTTTTGCCGAAGAAGCGAGTGCGAGATTAAGAAAAACGCTCTTTTGAAATCTATGAATAGGACAAACACATGTCTTTTACCCAGTCGAAGTTGGAAATGAATCACGGATTGTAAAACGAAAATATTGTCGATACAACTTCTCTTACGTCGGAAACCGTTTTGGCATTCACCTAACAGATCATTGACATGGATCCATTTTTCTAAGTTCGTACATAAGATTTGCGTGAAAAGTTTCAAAATACTATTACATAAAGCTATACCTCTGTAATTTGAGGGGTTATCAAAATCTCTTTTTTTATGTAATAAAGTAAGAATCGAATGTGACCAAGCCGCGGGTGTTTTCTCAAAGTTTAAAACGTTGTTAAATAAAAATACGATATGGGCGAGTGCAGAGGGAGGGAGGCAAAATCACAATTTGGTTTCATATAAATAATACCTAAAATCAAAACATGTTTATTTACAATTAACCTTGCAAATAACCACATAAAATACCTCACAAGTAATTCAAGTTTCACAGATGGAGTGCTCAGGAGGAAAAGGCCGCCCGATGCCCGACCGGTGTCGCTCTCTCTGACGGCTGGACTGCAGATGTGGTTATGGTCGGTTCAAGGTCGGTGAAGTTTTGTGATGTCAGACGTCAACCAGGTCACAAATGCCCACAACGTGTGAGCCAAGAAGATGGTCGGAGTTCCGGAAGCTCTCTCCTCCCGGATAACCTCTGGAGTTCCAAAAAGAGATATTTAGACTTCTGTCTCCGGGTCGTTTTTTTGTTTTTCCTGCGGTTTCGGCTTGGCGGAGGTGCGCCTACCGAGGTTGGTCTTGGCGGCCCAGTCTGCCTTCTGGTCGTCCCAGTAAAACCATTGTTCGTCTATCTTTATTGAGTTGCCCTTGAGTTCCACGGTCTTACCTCGTTCACGTTCTTCCTTTGCTTTGCTATAAAGAAGATTTTTTTCCAGGTTGAACCACAGACCACTGACGTCTTGGGGCTGGAACAAAAATCCCCAACGGGCAAGAGAAGAGCAGGATACTGTCGCTTGACACGTTGTTGTTGCGGGTGCAGAATGCGGCGGAAGATGTAACCGACTCCGCAATTTGCAAAATTGTGAGGAGAAAATATAAGTGAGCGTTACTTACGGATGAGGAGAGAGCTATAAGAAATAGGCTCTCTCCACTATCCAACGAAGCCAAAAAACATTTTTTCCTCTGCAATTGTATAGGTTATGTCTGTACGTCTGTATCGATGTAAACTGAGTCCTCAAAAAGTAGGTAGTTCCTGAGAGGATGTACTTCACTAGGTGCACTCCAGAATATCCAGGGCTCAATTCGCGAACTTACAAAACTTATACTTTGGTTTAAGTAACGTGATTTATGAAAAAAATCGCTCACGTATAATCAAAGCATGTGATTAGTTTCACGGTCTCGTGATTCTCCCCTAAAGTACTAAAATATATGAAAAATTGATTGTTTTATATGCAAAAATATATAAAGTGCTACCTGGATTCATCAATAGGAACTGAACTATTGATGTTTTTGAAGATTTTTTTGTAGGTTTTAACGTTCTCTTTCGTTTGCTTCAAACAGAAACTTATCACATTGACAGACGTCAAAGAATCATTCAGAATGCAATAGTCGGAAAGAGGATGGAGAAAGCGATGGAGAAAACCTGAACAAATGTTTTCATTCTTCTTTGTTCTATTACATATGATGTTCGAAGTGAACCATTTCCAAGTTATTTCCTAATTTGTGAATCAGCAGAGTCTATCTTTTATTTTCCTTCGTGCAAATTTCAACAAAGTCCAACTATCAGAATATTTTCTATGTTCCAATCTTAAAAATATTATATATGTCCCAACTTGACTTGGTGAAAATATTCTAAGTAAAAACTTTGAATTGATGAAAATATTCTAAGTTCAATATTCACATCGAGAGAAAAATTCTCTCAAGTCAAATTTTCTATTTTTGTAAAATTGTATAAGTTCAATTTTTACCTCTCGGAATATTTTCTAAGTTCACTTTTTACTTTTTGCACTTTTTACTTTTCACTTGCTGGTCTTCTTCTTATGGTTCTGATGGTAAGTTCTGACTGACTCTCGGAGGATCTAAATTTATACTAAATTTATTGCTATAGCTTACATTGGTAAGAGAGAGATAGAATCTGTGTGAAGCACACATCATTTGACCTAAATTTACAAGATTGGTGTGATTTCACAAAAGTCACACACAGTAGAAAAAGAGTAAGACTCATATCAAACGAAGATAAAGTTAGTCTTGTCTCGCAAATTCAAGTTGTATGACTCATCAGTGTGACGTACATTGATTTCTTTCATTGGCGTTGACAATTTTCCAAAGAACAAAGAAAATGATTTACATATAAATTAATACATAATTAATTAAATATTACTGCAGTTTTGGATGCAAATATGGTTATTATAATATAAGAAAAATGAATAATATTTATATATTATATAATATCAAAATTAAGAAGTAATTCAAAAGGAAAAGTATCAGGAGAACATAAAAAGAAGTATGCGAAGAGCTATACGAAGATATGGTAGCCCCTTCCGAATGACTACCTGAATTTGTAAAATGTTTGGATGTTATAACATTTTCTCCTGTGATTTAACTTAAGAAAAATTGAATTTTTAGGGGTAAAATACGCAGTATGTAACAGTATACTAATAATGTAGGTAAAATAATGAAGGATAAGTATTCTGAGAAAATTAAATATACAGTGTATAGGTGAAGGGTAATAAGTTACAAATAGATTCAATTACAAATGCAGAGCGAAGAAAGATAACGAAAAACGCTGAAACGAACTAAGTTCGGGTATCAAATATGAGATCAATTGAAGGGCCGGGTAGCGAAATCAGTGTCTAGATTCTGGCTGCCCGAACATTTGAGTCCAGAGGAAACCACTCGATTTCCCAGAAAGTGCTGCCGAGGTTGCGATCTGAAATTACCGAAGTTCAGTTTCAGGGTTCACCCTCGAAGATTTCTGTAAATTGCTCTTTGATATCTGTGGTGAATCGCAATAACCAGTTAAGTATATATGTAATCCCTATGATGTTAACTGGTTATTGCAATTCACCACAGATATATGCTGCATTGTGAAAGAACATCGTCTAGTAGCCTAGAAAAATTTTCCAGGTTTCGGCTTGGTCTAGGAAGATGCACCTGTGAGCTAGGCTCTGGAGGCTCAAGTATCCTTCCGCAGGTACGGAGCCTGTGGAAGGATCCTAAATTGAACATTAATCTAAGAAACCAGAAAAGAATGGACAATGCAGAAAAAATGGACATTTGTGCAGTATTCTCTTCATGAAATTGTTTATATAAAACTTATCAAAATTCCATCTAGACAATTTGTTCCCCTTGTTTTTTCAGACAATTTGGCGACAACGAGAACAACAACGATCGAAATTTGTGATTCCAAACTCATTTTAAAGTTTGAGATAATGTGAAAATGCGTGTATGAAGTTCCACTTCTATTTTCAAGTACACTTGACACATTAGATGCAGTTTAGAACTTCACAAGTCATTTGCTATACCTGTATTATAATTAAGACTCTCGTTTTTTCGTTCACAATATACAATACACTTTTTTTCATTTCTTCTTTTGTTCTCATCAATACTCACTGTGGTGTCCTCTTCAATTTATATTGATGAAAAACTACAAATTAAAAGTTAACTTTGCACGTGTGGTTACTAAAAAGCAACTGAAATTGCAACGATAATTATTCATAGTGACGATTTTCACTTAGCAAGATACAAAGTGAATAACTTGTAATGCAGAGGAGCTTCTAACAAGCGTAAGAACGATCCATAGAAATGTCATGACGTTAGAATTTGCTTGTACGCTATTGAAAATTTCTCGAGATAATTAGAGTCAAATGTTATACGATGCCCTCACGGATGAAAATATGATCGCTAAAATATACTTTATTTTATTATACTTATCACTGCTTTTTATAAATTGTTTATATACAAAATATATTTTACTTTACATTTCATAAATTTATATAATGAAATTCATACAAAAACATATAGACCAAATATTACACTTATTGTCGGAATATATTTTACATACAAAAAATATGTTTTATTTAAATTTTCAAAATATATTTCCGTCCGTGCGGGTGACGTCTTTCCTTATTCTTGTACTGCTTCCATAAGAATTGTTTGAATGATGATGATATTCATCCCAAACTCGGTACGATTATGAACAACGTTTGTTAATATAATAAATGAGTATATAATTTATAAGTATAATAAAAACCCTAGAAAAAATTGTTTTCAAGGCCCTGAAGGCCATGCCCTACAAATGAACTGGAGCCCTTGAGGGCGATTTATCCTCTGTAAGCGGGGCTTTTCTTGGCCGGTGACGCCTCGCAATGCAAGCCCCCGTGTTTATAAATTGTTTTTTATGTAAAATAAATAAGTCTAAAAATGATAAGCAATAAAATATTAATAAATTATCTATAAGAAAATTGACAATCGATTAACAAAAACGGCATGTATCATTATTCCGATGGGGAATCGAACCCGATCTAGTCAAATTCAAGCCTAGCACCTAGCGCATTGAGCTAAACGTATTTTGAAATTGCGATACCTTATTATAAAAGTCACTCATAGTTGCATGTCGTTGCATTATTTAGATCAGTTTTTGTTGTAAACATCGCATTTGTTAAAAAATTAAGTTGAATATTAATGGTCAGTAATAAAACATTAGTTTTCTTATATTTTTGAGTGATTTTAATAATTTGAAAATAATTTAGTATGTGAAATGTAATTCAGCTGTTACAATGTTTTGTGAAAAACAAACTTTCGACTTGAGGTGAGTAGAAGCGTGGCGAATAGAAAATCGTATTAAGGAAATCTATTTTCGGATTGAAAAAAAAATCAAAACGATTTTCGGACTGTGTCAAGTAGATTCTACTTATGGCGAATCATTATTTTTTAGAGTGTTCATTCGCCTTTTGAAGGACAAAATTAATTTGGCATTTAAGGGGCGCATTGCCCGCTAAGTACCTCGAACTCACCCTCAAATGACATTGATAGGCCCTTCTTGATTGTTGCCCTTGTTGGAGTTATTCGTTTCTACTAACCGGGCATGTGCCCTTAAGAGTCCCTGAACATATTCAGAGCACGGACAGAAAAAATAAGTATATTATTGGTGACTTAAGGGGGTAGTCCACTGTAGAAGCCGAAAAAATTTTCGAGAATTTTTTCTGATATCTGTACACACGTTTTTTTTTCTCAACTTCATTAAGTAAGCCTTAAACTTTATTAAAAAATTTTTTCCGCTAGATCGCATCGTTCCTGACGTTGCTGCAACAGGTCGCGTAGAGGGCCTCTCCGTGTACATCGATGATCGGTGGGACGTTTTGCGTGACCACGTAGAACAAAAATTGTTCAAAATTATTCTGTTGACCACTCCACTTGGAAATATGTAGGCGATTTGAAAAATATAGATTTTTGGAGAAATGGCTGTCGTTTAAAAATGTTTAACTCTTTTTTTTCCAAAAAAATCGGCCTAAGATTTGTGTGCACCAAAAATCAAATTTCCAAAATTTTCCAAAATCCCTACATATTTCAATGCGGAATTTATTTTTAAACACGCACGAAAAATTCGCATAGAAATCGAAAGTCACACGTTAGAGAAATTTGTCCCGCCAATTTTAAAAATGTCATTTTGACAAAAACGCAATTAAAGTTTTCAGTACACTTTTTTTGCATTGAACTTTATCCTACCTTTAATCAGCGATGCCTGCGCGATACCTTTAGACCTATATATTTGAAAATACTTTGATATTTTTTCGTCCAAGTATTTCCGGTACGTTCACATCATTTGGGACCAACCAAGCCATTAGAAATTGTAGTATAATCGTTTACCATCGACCGCTTCGGTCAATCGCTTGATTGACCGAAAAATAATTTTCTTGGAACGATATTTTTCTAAAACTAGACATCCTAAAAGAAATTTTGAGCCAAAAAACAAAAAATTGATTTTTCGGTAAATCAGTCTAGAAAAAAGCCTATTTTCATGATTTTTTTCATAAAATAATACAATTTATAATTTCGGGGTTCTTGTCATTATTTTTTACGTATATTAATGTATACTTATGAATTTTTTCATTAAAAAATCTATCAAATCGATGCGTCTTATTGTATCATATATGCGGCGTGCACTTTTAATCTGCGTACAAGATAGAGTCAAAACGGTTCATTCGAAATTAAAAATCAAATGAGATTCAAAAAATAGATTAAATTAGTTGATTACTTTTTCGTACGTCAAACTCAAACTTATTTGATCTATTTTTTGAATCTCATTCGATTTTTAATTTCAAATGAACCGTTTTGACTCTATATTGTACTCTGATTAGACGTGCACGCCGCACATATGATACAATGAGACGCATGCTATTTGATAGATTTTTCAATGGAAAAATTTATAAGTATACTTCAGTATATGTACAAAGTTATTGCAAAAACTCCGAAGTTATAAATTGTATTTTTTTTGTATTTAATACAATTGTATTTAAATTGTATGACTACCCTAGTAGAAATTAATCGGGCGTTCGTAGAGCTTGGAATGCTCTACGCCAGCTCGCCCTATGAGGCCCCTATAAGGGAGGGCATTACAAGCCCTATAAACGCCCGAACAATTTCTACTAGGGTATTTTGATAAAACAAAATCATGAAGAGTGGCTTTTGTTCAAACGAATTTACCAAAAACTCCCCTTAATATAAAACACTAGACACTTTGTGAGTATTTTTCATAGTTAAAACTTTTTATTCTAGGACACTCATGTTTGCAGTGCGCCCTGAAAAATTTTGATTAAGGTAGATATTAAAATATATCGATTTCATGTTTTCCTCACAAAATAAGAAAAATGAAAATAATTTTGGAAATTGATAGCATATTATAGTAATGAGTTATTTCCGAAATAATAATGACACATGTACGTGTAAACATGGGTAATCAGCTTCAACCTACAATCTATAACGAATCTGTTCAAACGCTCAAAGCTACAATCATCGCAATGTAACTTATCGATTTACACATGCAGATGCGCGTTTATCGTCATGTATACGGAGAGAAATACACGTGTATATTTTACCCCAAAGCGAAATGCTATGCTTGCGAAATTTACACGTAACGGTCTATTAAATGAAATTACACAGGAATACCGAGAAAATGTTGAATGTTGTAAAATATGATTCAATGATTCTCCTTCGCAGAAATAATAATTAAGAAAAAAATGATGGATACGAAATAATGAAAATGCTTTTGATATCAAGAAATTTACATAGCAAAAGTTCATCACATTTTCATATCACGTAGTTATTGAAATACAAAAACTTAAAAGTGCCATTCAATTGCATCCCCAGTAAAAAGTGATAATATATTGACTATAAATTGTCAATATATTATTAAAAAAAATCATACATTGACCACATAATAATAATATATTGTCAATATAATGACGATATATTGACAATGAATTGACAATATATTGACAATATTTTGACGATATAGTGACAATGTATTGACAATATGTTGACCATACATTATTGAACATTTTCCGTACATGGTTCATAAGTTTCAATATATTAGCGACTATGTATACAAAACAAAACAATTAATATATTGTCCATACATTGGTAATACATCTTCAATACATTATTAATACATTGTCAATACATTGTCAATACATTGTTAAGGTGAAATGTCAGTCGATTTCAAACTCAACGACGGGCCGGCTTTGCCAACAGATGGCGCGCGGCGCAGAATTGCACAGCCGATCGGCTGAACAAT
>JAPYZS010002465.1:0-14749 GCA_030522925.1 Trissolcus japonicus
TAAAATTCAGGATCTCCTGATGATTTACGAAGAAAAAAAACATTATAAAGATTAAAACTTTTGAAAGTTATAGATATTTTAAAAAAAGTGACTTTTTTCTGTATTTTGCCTATTACATTGAATAGATTCATGAAAAATAATTAATTTTATTATTAAATTGAAGCTTAGATCATCAGCTTTTCGAATTTTGTGCTGGTAATTTTTTTTGTCATACAAATGAAAAAATTACGCAGAAGTAAAAATAGGCATTTTCAGATGGATCGATAATTGTTTTGCGGAGTGTATTATGCTAGTTTGCATTTTATTCAATTTTCTCATATTGTTGAAGATTATTATAAGACCGATAACGTTGCAATTGATTAAAAAATGTGATGATCACAGTTAGTAATCTCGTTTTTGACAATAAAATAGGGTGCTGATTTTATGACAAAACAAAGTTACTAAATATGATGGCATTTTACATTTGATTTGATTGTTTTTGTTTCAAAATACTCTTTATTCAAAGAATGAAACAGTGTACAATTTGATCAAAATTGTTATCGGTTTTTTTCAAAAACTTCATAAAAATTGTTTTTTCAACACGAATCAGATAGTTCGCAATACACTTTGACATCCTCAAAAAGTGAAAATTCCATTGTAATTTTGACTCAAAATAAGTGAGAAATTGGTGGATGACTCTGGACTTATTGTATGTGTTTATTCACTTTTTTCGAGTGAGCTTCATTTATTCGAATTTACAGAGAATCTAGTGTGTAGATCACATAAAATTATTATTATTCATTTTTTTACCTCTACGATAGGTACTTTTATGTGTACATTTTTTGTATTAATTAAAAGACAGTTTTCCCTTTGAAAATTATTTTTCACATTTAAATTGTTTTATATATTATAAATAAATAAATAAAATCTTTTCAATAACTGCAAGTACATAGTGGGAAATATATTAACTACCAGATTCACTCAAAATGAATCAAATTTGTATGGCTTCTTAAGTAAGATAATGGCTTCAACCTGTACTGAAACTAACGTTATTATGTAAATAATCATAGTTTTTATAGCCAAAAACCATTAAATAGACGTAAATTTAGGGACATTTTTGTTTAAATTTTGATCAATTTATCAAAAAAAGCCTAGGCTTGTAATTATTGGCACAGGTCATAATTATTAGCCTACCAAACGAGCCCTATAAGTTTGATTCATTTCAAGTAAACCTGGTAGCTGATGTCATTTCCGCTATGAGTTCGTAACTGTAAAAATATCTTTTATATATTTTTAATATCGTATATAAAATGGTTTAATTAAAAAAAACTAATATATTTTTACAATGTGGAAAGTGTCTTTTATTAAATATAAAATTTTCCAGTATCAAACTACACACCATAAAGGTTTAAAAAAATAATTAAAATTATTTTATGTGGTCTACACACTAGATTGACCCCTATGAAATTGATTAATTAATTTTTATTCCCTCTAAATTAGATTGGTGTCACGAATGTCAGCTTTTGCGGCGAGCATGATAGTAGCAAGTCTTGGTTTTTACAGTATTTCGCTAGTCCTGGGCATCAACATAGTATGAAATAATAAATTTAGTAAAGAGTCTTATAAAAAAAGATACTACAAAATACAAAATACTAAATCAGAACACTTTTTAATGTAGATTTCAATGCCCCGAGATTCACGACTACCATATGACAAGTTGGTGGTAGTTATTGTATTTTGCATGATTGAATTCTTGTTCGTATTCATTTTTTGCATATTCGCAGAGGAATGTAAAGAATGGAACGAACAGATAAAACTTGCCTGGTCTGTATAAACGTTTATAATCACTATTAACTCATATTGGCCAAAGAGTAAGAGAGTATTTCTTAATCTTTATTTTTGAATAACATTTTTTGTGTTCGTGTTCTACATGAATTCATGTAGAATTATTATTTGTATGTTTATACAAATTACTTTCTTTTTTATCTACTTTTATGAGCTCTACTCGTTGGCATTGTCAAAAAAATTATTTCTAATAGTATTGAATTTTAAGGTGGGACATGCACTTTTGAGAAATATTCGGAATTTGTTCAAATTTTGTATAACGTACGTTCTTAACAATATCCTCGAATTACTCTTTAAAATTTTAACTGAATCATCTGCTTCAAAGTAGACTTTTTTTGGTTATAAAACATTTTATAAGATGACTTATGAAGAAAGTTAGAAACTAAATTTCTGTAGGCTAAAACCTGATGAATTGACTAAACAAATTAGAAGTCGATTTACAATGTAGTTTTAAAATAATTCAACTTTGAAACATGAAAATAGCGTCATTTTATTAGCTTTTTCAGGTAACATTTATAGTTTTAATTCGAAAAAGATTTACAAATATCAGTATGGAATAATGCAAATAAAATTATAAACAATTTTTTTGTTTGATTAAATGCAATTATCATGTTTGTAATCCTAAAAATATATTCCCTTACACATGTTCCACCTTAATTATTAAGAAAAGATTTTTGGAAATGATGCGAAAACGCATCAATGATTAAGATGATCAAGATAATTACCTTCTATGTTCGTTAATTAACAATGTCGTATTTTTTGTTTATACAGTTACAAGTCACCTTGGATTCGCTTTCCAAAATGTTGTATTTCCATTCTGAATATTTTTCAGTTACGTTTAAATATACCATGTCAATTCACTGCATATGGCTTAATTATTGTAGGAACCGAATTTTATATTAAAGTAAGATCTTTAAAAATGAACCATTAAACTAATGAAAAAATGGCTCGATCGCTGCGTTGTTTGCTATTATATATGTTTGTACACTGAGCATACAACGTGATTCGAGTTGACTCTCCAAACATCAAGATAATAACTGAGAGAAAATCTTCAAGCAAACTTGACGACTATCAATTAATAACAATTGTCAACATCATTTCAGCTGATGCACACATCTTTTACATATTTTACAATGCTTCGAACTATTTGCTGATAATCAAATTTGATTTTATTATGAACAAATTCAGATTTTCAGCATCCTATTAAATAGATCAATCAAATATTTTTTGTTACAAGTACAAGTAAAAACATATATTTTTTAACAAGTTCAATTCTTTTATTCATAATTTAATTTTTTTAGAGTTGATTTAATCTTGAAATATTTTTAATCATCACTTCTTAAACTGTTAATCAATTTTATGATTCGAACAATCACAGTGACTGCTTTAGTTAGACAGTTTTTTACCACCTTGCTGTTCGTTCAACCTACTTGACAATTATTTACGGGTTAAAATGCCCAGCCCATCTGGTTTTGACAGTTTCAAATCTATGATACGAGTTTACCGACTTTATGCGAGTTTTTAGAACAAATTTTTATTGACGACCTACTAAACATGCACATCTGACAGAGATTCGACAGTCTCAAACCTTCCTTTTGGATATTATAAATTAAATACCAAACGAACCGACCGAGTTTCTTGTTAGACACCGAGTTTGACCAACATGACACTTTGAACTCACCAGCGAACGGTTCGCAAAATTTTGTGACAAGCACATGTACGTAAATAAATAAACACAAGTACGTCGCACTCACTAGAACCTTTTGGGAATGATAGGTTTACACAGTTGGATCTACTCCAATTGTCAAGAACGACTGGCTTGTCAAGTGGCGTTTGGGCACCTATCAGATAGGTGTGAACATCATAAACGGTACGTATTTCACTACAGACGTTCAAAAGAAGAATGATCCGCTCCCCAGTTTCACGTCGTAATTCTACGAGTTCTTGATGATGACAGAATCAACGAGAGTATTCGTTCCGTTTTTGCTCCGGGATAGGATCAATATGAGGTTGGGTGAACGCGGGAAATTCGCGCGCAGGTCCTCCTCCTGCCTGTTCGCCCGTCCTTTTCTCCAAGTTCGTTGTCTTTCTCGGCCTCCCTCCTCCATGTCAGGAGTGGCTTCTCGCATCGCCTTCTCTTCTGTCTCATAACACCTCTGCAAGTGTCGTCGATGTGCCAACACGTTACTAATGAATGACATATTTCTAGGATACGTGTCCACTTTGAAAAAAATTTCTCTTAAGTAGATATTTTATATATTTGCTATTATGACTTTTGTATAGTATATTTAATGTAACAATTTTTTTTTCTTTTAATAGGCTATTTCACTGACTTTTTTCGACATATTGGAAAAAAAATTTAATAGAAGTTTTTTTTAGAAAAATGATGGTAAATTTATCTATGGCCCTTTGCTTCATTCGTAAATGCGAAGAGCTGAATTGCCGAGACAGGAAATCCGCTATGCGATGTGAAAGAAGTGGCCGGCGCTATGAGCATCGGCAGTCAAGCTACAGTTTCAAGCTACAGTTCAACCCACGTTGCATGCGCTGCTCGGTTGAAAAAAGAAGAAATTACTGTGACTCAGACTGTTACAAAGTGTAAGCCCAAAGACATGTTTGTGGACACCACATAAACTAAAACCTTCTTATGATTCAGTATTTTTAGGTACAACATGTCACGGTTGCTTTGACATTAAAATAAAAAAGCAACGAATGCAGTGGATTTTTTTAAACACTGGACTATTCACATTATTTGTGTTGTCGGTTCAACTTGAATTATTTCAAGATAAGTGACTTATTTGGAAAACCTATTGGCGTCATTACGATGACGTATACATTTTAAGAATGTCGTTTTGTTATAAATTATGCTGTTATTTCCAACTTTCTCTTTGATTATAAAATCACAAGAACGCATACTCATAAAATGAATGGAATAATCAAACGCACATAAGACGATCGACTTAACACTATTAGCATGATTATTAGCTGGAGATACATAACACATTTCGAATGTAAAAACAGTTTTTCGCCTCTTCGTGAAATCATTGTTTACTCACCTCTTCTGGCAAGGTCCTATGATCCCCGGTCCAACAAAATTTGTAAAAGCAGTGTTCGGATTCTTTCCCATTATTAACTAATCCCGTTTCACGTCTCTTTCGCTTGTCGATCTGTTCGCAAATTTGCGGGGGCGGTGGTGGGACCGGCGGCGGCAGGGGACTAGTCGCCACCTCCAAACTGTCCGAGCTTGAATTGTGCCTCTTCGGAGGTGTGATGTTGCTAACTATTCTCTGCGTAGCAACAGTTGATAAGGTCGGTTGCTTGGCCTCCTCGGATCTGTTGCGGTGGTCGGCCGAACACAGGTGCGGCGAGTGAGGCGACGATGAATACAAATTCAGCAGCGGCGCGTACTTGGAGCCACCGATCTGCTGGGGCTGGGGACGCAAAAAGTCATCCAGCAGATAGAAGCTCTGTGCGTTATTTGACCTGTTGAGAGTCTTCTTGACCTCCTCGGTGTTGTGATCTACCAGCTTAATGATTTGACTTTCCTGACTACTCCTGGCATCGTCCTCGAACTGCTCCTTACTGACTATTTGATCGTCCTCTTTATCTGGGGCCGCACTGTTATCATCATCCAAGAATAACCTACTCGAAACTTTGGATTTCTCGCTATTAGAAAACCTTCCGTCCTCGCGAAAGGCTCGCCGCAGGTAAGCGGAGCCACTTTGTGAATTGTAACGACTGGTTTCCGCGTCCGCGGGATCGCCAGCAGAGGAACCGGCAGTCTGGTGAAACGACGTCTGACTCGAACGTGATTGGGAACTAGTTGACGTTGGAGTACGCAGAAGAGCACCCAGAGACCTCCATCTCCGATCGGGCCTGTTACTCACCAGGCGATTTTTCTCGCTTGAAGAAGGATTCGAGATGCTCGGCCACTTTCGATCCTTTGATGGCGAGACCAATGGGTCGGGCCATTTTTGACTTTGCGCTGGAGAGGTAGAAGTTGAAGGGGCAGTGATGGCCGTGTTTGTCGACTTGTTCCGTTTGGTGCAAGACGAGACCGCACTACTATTGAGATCCTCGCGTGGTTTGTTCTTCCACCAGGACGAAGTCGAAGTGGAAAAGAGTATTAAAGCTCCTCTAAGAGGATTTTGGTTTCTGAAATCTCGATTCTTGTCCTCGGTGCTGCTCGTACACTGTTGGTACGAATTCCGATAGCTCTTCCTATAGTCCCTTTTATTTACAGCTTCGCGGGCGTGAGATCTGCTGTCGTCTTGCGATTCTTCGCGATACAAAACTGCGTTCGTGCTGCGTAATCGGGGTCTTATACAAACAAAACCATAGTCATTGCTCCCGTCGAGATGATGATGGCAGTCATCCTGTTTTCTCAGGTCTGCAGTTGAGCCAGTATCACAAGTCTTTTGTTGGCAGTTTAACGGGCTAAAATGGTTATACCGGTGATTCACATTGAACTGATTCGGCTGCTGCGGCAAAGTCGAAGTCCGGGACCGGTGGACGTCTCCCGAACTTCTTTGCAGGCAGGAGAAGCTCGCCGAGTGCCTGAGGCTCGTTGGCGGATTATTTGGTTGACTGACACCCAACATTTTTCATTTGCTCTTCTCATTTGTGATGTTCCACGTATCCATCAGCACCACGTAGTAACAAACTTCGATGATCCTACGTTTATTTCACTTCATCCTGGAACACAAACAAAAAAGATGTAAACTAGCAGTCAAAATAAAATACAATCATTTATAATCAATTTTTTTTCTGAACTATTAGGTTTTTGTTAAAGTACATTATTAGATTCACAAATGACGTGACAACTGAATGAAAAGTGTTTATCTGTTACAAAAAATGAACTATTTTTTTTGTGAACGTATATTATTTGACATGACATGACTGACTGATACTCTCTTTTATACATTTTTTTATATACTAAATAAAATTGAGTAATATATTTTTTATAGGGATCCCGTATGAACTATTTGAATAGTGTTCTGCTGAATGAATTGAATTTCAACATCGGTGGAAAAAGGCCGCTCGCATCAGCGCCACTTGAACACCTATAATTCAAAAAAAAAAGAAGAGAAGATGATAAAAACGCAAGGCCAGGCCTGGGTCATTGCCGTCATGCGAGTCCTCCTCTGATACGGTCTGAGGCTGCTGCGCGCACGCGCGTGCCTGTACTTTCAAATACCCTGCGAGTGATAACGTGGCTGTGTTCTTGTAAAGGACCGATTATTCCCTGGAATATTATTTTAATTGTCATAAACTGTGTTTGTCTATCATCGTACAAGAACCTATACGCAGAGATCAAAACAAATTACAACTTTCACGTAAAAAGAAATGAAAAACTCATGTGGCGTGTGTGATTTGTTAATTGGCTTTCTCAATTATTTTCCTCAGCTGGCCTTGACTTAAAAGCTACACATGAAAACTCGCCACTTTCCAAGTTATTCGACCATGTAAACAATGAAAATGTTTTACGCCATATTTTTTAGGTTGCAGACGATCCGCTCGACGGGATCATAGGGAAAGAGATCAATTAAACGAAATCTCGAGATTTAATTAAAGAAGCTCAAGTGCATCAGATTTCATTTCTTATATATATGCAAACAAGTCAATTATTCAGTGAAAGTAAAAATTGGCGATTCGTGTCTTGTTCAATATGATAAAGAAAAATAAATCACTCGAGTGTGAGCTTAGTTCAGTTCCTCCTTTGTTTCAAATTTTACCTAATTATTGTTATTATTACTCTAACTAAATTGCTCCTGGAATGGTCTCTTGGCTAAGACAGAAATAAAAATTTTCCAGTGCTCTCTAAATTCGAATAAGTCCAGAGTCTTCCACCAATTGCAAAAAGTGAAAATTCCATTGTAATTTTGACTCAAAATAGGTGAAAATTTTCACTTTTTGCAAGTGGTGGAAGATTTTGAACTTATTGTACGTGTATATTCTTATTTTTTGAATGAGCTTTACTTATTCGAATTTACAGAGTGAAATGTTTATCATAACTTAGATTGCACCGCGATTCTGATTGAAATAATTTCAAAGTTAGTATTTTGGGTGCAATGTCTTTGGGGGCACGCTCTTGGCCAAACTCTTTGAAGCTGTCTCATTCTCTCATATGCAAATGGGCTTACACTCAACTATACTGGGCAGGCTAGGCCTTACAAGTAGCATATAATATATGGTTTTGACTCGGTGGTGCGGTCTTTAAAAATGAAACAGCTTCTTATCTTTGAAAAAAAGCATTTTTGCCATCTTCGTCGGTCAGATGTAGACGTGCTTATTATAATACAATTTTATTTGTTAAGAAGCAATCCAAAGTACCGCGTTACTTTTTTATGAGGAATTTCAACTTAATACAGGTATTAAGGAATAATATTTCATAAGATCAATGATTTTTTGCTCCTGGTTCTTTTTAATTTATAAAATCAGATACTGTTTAATATTTCCATTTTTGTTCTACAAACTGTTACACAGCAAAAATAATGTTTTAAATGAAACGTTTTTGTAGTCACTTTTTAAACATTTCAAAATGTTTTCCTATCCATTAGTATTGTGAACATTTTGGAATATTCAAAAAGTGACTACAAAAACGTTTCATACACTGAAAAAAAATGCAGTTATTTTGGCTGGGAAGATAGATGGTAAATTAGTTTAGAAGATTTTGTTCCAAATCTGCAGAAAAATCTTACTACAAAAGCAAAATTTTTCTGCTATATTGGTTAGAGTTCAATCACTGCCGAATTTGCACGATTTTCATCCCTCTCTCCCACTCGGTTGTCAAAATTTCAGGAATACAAATTTTTGCTCGGATACATTGCCGAATTGACTATGATCCTGTGCAAATTCAGTACGGTGCGCTTCCATTCCTATATAAGTGGTTGAATTTCGAACTATTTTAGCTCGAAAAAATCCACATATTAATAGCTCGAACTTGTTTCATGCTATAATAGCTGCATTTTTTTTCAGTGTAAGCATTTATATAAAATTCTGGACAACTGTAATGTATGTAAAAGCTGTTTGTGAAATCTGTAAAACAAATTGTATGCACTTTATTTTAAACAGGAACAAAATATTTTTAACATTTTGTTTGTGAATTTTATGATACCTTCAAGTAATACTGAAGTCCTAAGACGAAAATTCCGAAAGCGCTTATCTGCAATGGAGTATTACACTTCATCTGTATGACATTTACTATCTGGTTGCAACTTTTAGGAAACGTATACCAAGGTAATGAGTAACTATGACATTTCAGTGAAACAGTAATTGATAACGAGGCGATTAAAATGTTCCAGATATCATCATGTTAATTTGGATATACCATAAATATTTCAAATTCATATTCCAACCGATAACATTTTCGCCCATGAGACAAAATGAAAAAATGCCAATTGTCATAACTAATATCGTGAACACAACAAGGTACATTTCTTTTAGATTTGTATCAATGTTTTCCATAATCTATAGAAACGAAAGGACAAAGGTAATTTATATATGAAGAATAAGAAACGGTTCCAAATGTGTTTTCATTTGTCAGGATAGATAAATAATAAGTCTATTTTATTTAAATATAAACATCCTTACGGTATGGAGGCTCAAACAAATAATGATTGTATAGAATACGATGCCTATTAATAAAATCATTTGGCCCCATTGCTCTACGTGTTTTATGAAGCTGTTTGTGTTTCCAAAAAAAGGAAATACTTATCGGTGTAACAGTACTTTTTATCAGTTTTTAGTACTAAACATCGATCAGCTTACCAAATATTCCTTCCGTGTCTTGTAGCACAATTACCGAGTTGTTTTTTTATCGCATCTTCAGTGAGCAGGACAGCGCCACATTTCAGTAGATTATTACTGTTTCATCATTAAATTATAAACAGGTAAGATAACATTTTTAGGTAAAACACTCAAAAACAATAATAATATTCAAGTTATATCTATAGTGACTCATGTCTCTTACTATAATGTATTAGTGGCACTTTTCATCACGTGATAACATAAAAATCCAAAACAAAAAAAGATAGCTATATGCGATAGTATTAATACAGAAGATGTACACAAAAACGAAATGTATTTAAACAAAAATGAACGATTTGCTGAAAATATTATTTCAAAAAATTGTTCAAAACACTTTTCAAATTTCAGAGCTTTTTTGATAAAAGGAATGATACAAAGAAAGATTCCATTCGATATAAAGATTGCTGTAACACGTCGAGGGAAATGTTACCACATTTGAATATACTAAAAAAAAGAGCAATGACATCTATCCTTACTCATAATGATTTTAATGATTTTATTTCCAAATCGTGTGTGTGATACTCTTTCCGCACGGTTCTCGTCGTCCGTCTCGGTCAACCACTCATACTCACACTCTTCCAATAAATATTTGTACTGGACTGTGAAAACACATTATAAATTTCAATTTAAACAAATTTTGACACTATATCCAAATAGTTTGATATTTTTGCACACATAAATACTGTATCTTATTTGACAGTTTACTTGCGCAATGTTAATCTCACGTTGAAAAAAATCTAGTGCAAAATTACAATATTTTTTTGTAAATTGAATCTCAGAAATAATACAACAATAAATATGTATACTCCACAAATTGAAATACTCCCTAAGAAAAAATTTGAATTTTTGCCACTGATGAGGATTAAGTACTTAATCTTAGCAAAAATATTTAAGATTAGTTTAACAATTATTTTTAAATTTGTGCATTTCTAAATTAATTCGTAGTTTTTATGAATTATTTGTAGCGAGATTACTTGGCTTTTTAACAATAGAACTATGGTACAAACATGTATTAAGCGTAAAAGCCAATACAATTTTGAATCGTAATAAGGCCAATAACCCAAAATGAGATTTAGTTTTTTGAAGTAAGTGTAATAATTGTCAAATACTGATAACGTCGTCGTACATTTCACTGTTCGCTTTTGCAAGCCCATTTCTTTTATTAACTTTTTTTCTCAAACGAAGTATGAAAAATGAATATGAAAATTGTAACTCTGCTCTTAAATGTTGAAGTGAACTCTCTTACGTGACATTTTAGATTTGAATTTCAAAGGTGTTCTCCCTTAATGACATTACCATTGGATATTAATGAGACCGTCAATTGAAAGGAACATTTCTTTTTTCTTTACATAGTATATTTATGATGACGACTTGAATAAAAAAGAAAACGTTGCATAATAAATCACATCACAGAATTGAAAAAAAGTCTCGCGAATTAATTGTAGCTACAAGTGTTCAATAAAGTTTATAGGTATCTATAATTTTTCTTATTCGCTTTTACGTACAAGTTTTTTATCACATCTTATGTTATTTCAATCGAAACTTCGAAGTAAAACAGTTACAAAATAAGAACGCGTCATAAAAGTGTAAGTTACTATATGTATATGTGCAAAACTTCATCATGTGACTTTATATATTTTTATGTAGAGGTAAAAGAGGTGACTGAATTTTTGTACGAAAAGTTTTTTTCTAGTGATTTATTCTAAATGTTGAGTCCTTTTGTTTTTTTATTTCTACACAAACTTTCGAACCACTGTTAAATATGTAAATGCTGATTGCGTTATCTGAAAAATCGTTAAACGTTTGTCTACATTTGTCGAACACTAGAACGAAAAAGTCAGTCCTTTTTAACCCTTTCGAATTATTTTTGTTAAAGAGACAATATTTTTTGCATCATCTCTTAAGATAAAAAAATGTTAAAAAAAAAGAATTTCAAAATGAAGATCTGCACAAACACTCAGAAAACACTCGCAGAAAAAATTATTTGAATCTAATAAATTCAAGTTAAATTAAATAAATTTTATTGGGATATGAGCCTAATAAACATTTATTAGGTTCATATCCAAATAAATAGCAACAGTGGGAGAGAAAGGATTAATTTGAGACTTTTACTGTTTCAGCACAAATAAATACAGTAATTATGACTTCTTCTTCAATTACAAGTTGCCATATTGATAGGCAGTCTTGAACTTTGGTCGTTCTAGTGTCATCAAAAAGGATTACATTCTGTAATGTTACATATCATGGATAGTGATTACCTTCATGTAATAATTTAAGCCTAATTCAACTATCCCAAAAGCGCCGATTGAGCATGGAATGTTACACTTTATCTGTACAACGTTCAATATTTGAATACAACTTTTTGGAAATGTCTCCCAAGGTAATGTGTAACTATAAGAATAAAAGAATAACCAAATCGATTACAACACCTAGCTTTTTATAACTTGTCGCGAGATGAATACATAATTTTCATTTCATTTTTTTAAAGATGAATATTTTTTTACCATAAGTTTTTTAATTCCATATTCCAACCAATACAATTTTCACCCATATAACAGAATGCAAAAATACCAAGAACGACGAGAAATAATATTTGTAAAATTGATACAATTTTTTGTGGATTACTTTTAATGTTCGTCACTATCTAAACCAATAAAAGTGTTAACAAGTTGTTAATAATTACTCATGTCACATTACATAAAATAACGTGAACAAATTTGTATTCTATATAAGCTTAAATTTGTTCTAAGCTTACAAATATAATAGTCTTACAATATACAGGCATAAACACAGCATGATGGTATAAAATATGATACCACATACTAAAATCCATTGACCCCATTTTTCTAATTGTTTTATCATTCTGTTAGAAGTTTTAGAGAGAAGTGAATTTGAATAAAATGTATATAAAAATCAATGTAACAGTAGTTTTGTAGTTTTGAAAGGAATCAAAATTAGCTTACGACATATTCATTCGGTGTCTCTTGACGCACTTACTGAGTTGATTTTTCATTAAATCTTCCGTGCGAAGAACATGACCACATTTAAGTAAATTTTTACTTTTTCATCATAGAAAAAAATTGCCAACTTTAAGAAATTAAAAAAAAGAAAGTAGGCACAGTACGGGTCATTGTGAAAATTATCAATTTTCCTCAGTAAAAATTGATTTAGTGAATCTAGTGATCTAGTGAACTATAAAAACTTGTCCGGAAAATGTTCTGGGCACTTCTAAAAATTTTATAAATTTTATTATTTTAGAGCGTTTTATTGATAGGGTCATTCCGAATCACCAAAATTTTTTTACGTGTTTGGGGGTTGAGTAGAAACTGAACAACTTTTTTTTAGTGCTAATAACAATATTTGTATTGTCTATAGGATTCTTCAGTTTCTATTCAACCCTCAAACACGCAAAAAAAAGTTTGGCGAAGATCGTTTGCGACCAAACTTTTAATGAATTTCGCTGGAATGACCCAATATTTTTAAATTTTAATTTAAAAACGTATTTCAGTCGATTCGTGGAAAAACGACTTAAATCGTGTTAAGTTTTTTTTTTTTAATTGTTCAAAATCTAAAAATGATTATACCTATCTTAAGCAAATTTTGTTTTAAAATTGTATATCATGTTGTAAATTGATGAATGATTGATATTGATTTATTTGAAAACACTGATAAAAAGTATACATTAAAAAAATTTGTGTCTGTCAAGGAGACACTGAAAATGTACAAAATGGATGTATTTATAAAGTTATAAACAATAATTATATTTTGTACATTTCTTATGGTTGATTAGTATTAGTGCTGATTTATTTTGTCCATTTTTTTCATAATTTTTTGAAACCACTCTTGATTTTCGGGTTTTAAAAATTTCATTACGGACATTATATCCTTTTTTTTCGGCTACGATGTTATTCCTAGTTTGGTAGGAGATCACAGGTAAAATTCGTTTTTGATATTTAACTCCATAAAATTGTCAACAAAATTCACTAACGCTTAAATCGATTTAAGTCGTTTTTTCATCAAACGATGGAAAACGAATTCTGCAGTTATCATATGTACAATATTAAATAATTGGAATTTTTATATAGAATAAAGTAAATGGTTTGAATTTCTTAAAATGTTCAACCCTTGAAGGGCCTATCAATGCCCTTTGAGGATTTGTTCCGGGCACTTACCGGGCATGTGACGTTGTGCTCTGTAACTGCATTTGAAGGGCGAATAAAGGGCCAATGAAGGGCCACTAAGATGCATGCATTGATATTTTTTAAATATATAATTATTATTTTTAACAAATTTTGTGTGAAAAATATTTAGACGTTGATAAAAATAGAAATAGAAAATTATGAATGCTTTTTATACATTTTCACAGAACATTGTAACAGCTGAATTACATTTTACATAATAAATTGTTTCCAAAGTATTAAACTCACTCAAAAATATAAGAAAACTAATATTTTTCTATTGGCCATTAATATTTAACTCAATTTTTTAACGAATGCGATGTTTGCTACAAAAAAGAATTTGAATGATGCAATACCATGAGACTATGAGTGACTTTTATAATAAAGTATCATAATTTTAAAGTGAGTTTAGCTCAAGGTAATAGGCTTGTAATTGACTAGACCGGGTTCGATTCCCGGTATATATGAATAATATATATATGTCGTTTCCTTTTTATTTGATTTTCAATTTTATCATAGACAATGAATTAAATTTTTATTGCATATTATTTTTAGACTCATTTATTTTACATTTAAAAAACAATAATTTATAAATACGGGGGTTTATAGGGCGAGGCGTTACTCGCCAAGAAAGGCCCCGCTCACAGCAAATGAATCGCCTTTAAGGGGCCCAGTTCAGTGTGTTTTTCAAAAAGTCCAAATACTGAAACCACGTCGGGCCATACTAAAAACAAGCGTTACATTCTAACGTGGGCCTTATTTACGAGGACCACGTCAGGCCCTCATTGGGTTACCATGTTTGAAAATTATTGATTTCCAAAATTGTAACCATATTTGGTGTAGACTAGGGCTAAATTAAGGTAACCCTAATTTAGGCTTAAGACCGCAAATCAAGTCTGGCCCTCGTTTTTGATGGGGCACGCCTAATTGAATTTCTA
>JAPYZS010002466.1:2384-18863 GCA_030522925.1 Trissolcus japonicus
GATAGAAAAATTAATTAAACCGAATAAAAAAAGCTCTTGTTTACAAATTTATAAATAAAAATAACGAGATTGCAGATCAATAACAATAAGGTCAACCACATTCGTTATCTAAATATTCTTCCCCCGATGAAACATTAAAAAATTTTGACGTTCGTCGTTTGTTAAGCGCGAAGATTTACGATTTTAGTTCACCCGGCTTACCTCGTTTCAGCGATTTCCATTCACTCCACATTTGTTCCAATTCATATACACACATGCACACATTCATAAACACTCACACACAACTGAGACATCACTTTTGTATTGTTCGAATTTGTTTATCTCAATCAGCGTCCCTAAAAATTTACCCAGAACAAAATTGAATTAACAAATGACGAAGATTTTTTTCTACAAATTTGTCAATTGTTTTCTCGGACCGATTAAACATTGTTTATTTATGATTTTTTTTACGAAATTTTACAATATTAACAAAAACAAACAAAACTACCAAAATAAAACAAAAAAAAAAGATTCCACTATTTTAGATAAAAATAGTTTCAAATTACCGGGTTAAGGAAAAACAAAAAAAGGTTAAAAGGTCGAGATGAGCGCATTCATTTATCGAGTTCATTCAGCTCGTCGGCAGTGGTGAACTTTTTTTTAGTCGTATCCCAAAAACTTCTTTTACGTCGGATTATATTAGTTGGGGATTGGAAAATGAGTTGAAAAGTCTTGGAAAGATTGAAAACACAATATGATTTCAATCAAAGAGATTCAGTCTATATAATATGTATATATATTCATCTATTATCATCCAAAAAATATTCTATCTTCCGCAGAATAATAATTTCATAATGAATGTCATTCTGCTTGAAATGTTAAACGTCTGTTAGCATTTGCAATACAATATCGACAGAATGAAATTTCGTGTTTCGTATATAAAATACGATACTGCTTTTGTTACAAACAGTTTGTAAATTACATATCAAGTTCCTGATTTGAAATAAATTTAAAACTGCATGAGTATGTTTATTTTGTTTGGTGGAAAATTTAATGAAAATTGAACGAACAAAGTTGAGAAGCAAGATTATATTTGTACAATCAGTAGAAAACAAATCAAAACAAACAAAAGGAAAAACAAACTCAAAACAAAACAAATCAAAAATCAAAACAATCCCAAAAAAATTTTTAAAATAAAAACAAAACCACTGAAATACAAATAAAAACAAAACAAATAGAAAAAAGTAAACAAATATCAAACCGAACCATGAATACGAATAAATTTGAAACAAAACCCCAAACAAATTCTACAAAAAGCATTTGCAATGTATTTGTCTTGGGATGTATATAAATAAATAAATGGATTTTCCGCGAACTAAAATCTTTTCCAGCTCGTGTGACGTGATTCATTGAAATTTCATCATACTTTCGAGAGTAAAGTAAGGAAAAATTTACCCCAACAGGAAACCTATCCAAGAGCGTCAAATTTTCTCGACGCGGAGAAAAAAAATCCCTCAGTTATTCGAGATAAGAAGAACAACAAACAACCCTAAAAACTATATTTCTGAAAATCGATGACTCAAAACGGCGGAGGCCTGTTATTTTTACTTGATTACATTCTCACTTGATTACATCCTCAGGTCTTAAAAATACCTATGAACCGTAAAGACAACCTGACATTGTATATGAAAAAAAAAAAAAAAAAAAAATGAAATTGTCATTCTTCCTGAGAGATCTACATAATATGAATGACACTTGACCAAGCCGCAGTGCCAAAGTAATGACCTATTAAAAATACAATAAACCTTGTTCGTCCCCTGCTCGATACAAGCCTCAAAAAAAGCTGAACTTCATTTGTCACTGACTCGAATCATTATTTTTGAGCTGTTATCAAAATCGAGCCCCATTTTTTTGGACGCTCCCGTGCTGCCATCTCGATTCAAAATATAATTCGCCTCCAAATATATTTCCATCATCTCTATACCAAAAGCGAAAAGAAAATGATTACACAAACGTATTTTTTTAAATGTAATGAGTCAACCTATTCTTTCTCAAAAAACAAAAGAAAAAGAATCAGATAAAAATCACGTGTTCCAAGTCGAGAATTGGAATTGTATTAATTAGCAGAGTGTGAGAGAGATAGGGTGTTTTTTTTAAAGAAGAGGGAGGTGGAGGTGAATCGTCTTAGGTCGTCGGAGTGCAGAGAACGGAACTGACGATAAGCGAAATCGGGGTCGAGTAATTTGAGTGGGCCTATGTGGAGAACCGGTGAATTTATTGATTCGCAGGGCAGCTGCACCTGCAACCTACCTCGGCGGCGACAATCCTTGGCGGCATGGTATTCCCCGGTTTTGTATTGTGTCGACGGCCGAGATTCACATCGTTCACTTGGGCCAGTGAGCCCCCCCGTTGTCTCGCTAACGCGTCGCAGCCAAGTGGTGTGTCGCGCGACCCACTCCGACTCCAACGATAGTCTGCCCCGAGAAGACCACCGGTGCTCTCTTACGCCTACGTTAATTCGCGGATAATGGAAGCTTTTTGACATCAGCGCGCGTGTGCAAGAGCCACCGCCACCGCGAAACTTCGGTCCCCCTCCTTTGCCTTCGAACCCACCCACGCTCCACGTTTCACAACGATGCCAGCCGGGCTTATCTTACATCCGACGTATGACCTGTGCTCCAAAAATCACGCTCCAGTTTTGTCTTTCTCAACCTCAAAGCCCGTCCCCCTCCAAACGAGGGGGCGGAGGAGTTTTGGGGGTTGTATTTTGGGGGTTCATCAGCCTAGTTGATTGGGGAAGGTTGTAAAAACTTGAATGAGGAAGAGAAAACTGGATAAAAAATGAAAAAAAATTGTTTGTTTAATTGTTTTATAGAGAGGAAACTAAATAAAATAGGTAGAAAAACAATCAAGTAAGATGTAGCTAATGTGATACGAAACAAAATAATAAAACGAAAAAATAACAAAAAGTGTAAACAAAACAAATCCGAAACATAAACAAAACAAAGCTAAAGACCAAAACAAAAAATAAACAAAACAAAGCAGAAGATCAAAACAAAAAATAAACAAAACAAAGCTGAAGACCAAAACAAATCGCCGGAACAAAAAATAAATAGAACAATGCTAAATTTTGTTTTCTAGATTTTTGTTTTGTTTAAAATTATTAATTTTGTAAATTTAAAAAAAGGGGTTTGAACCTTGATCGAACGTTACCAACTAAAACCGAGGGATTATAATCAGGATTTGGTCAGACACATCCAATGGGAGAACGAGTCTCGGCATCGGAATCGAAGATTAGCAACTCGGGGCGAATCAATTTTCTAAGACCAGAATAATTGAATATCCGAAAGGTATTTCAGTCTCGATTACAGGTCGTGTAATTATATTGGCGACCTACTCAACAGCATTTCATGGAAAAGCGAGAAATGACAAAAAATAAAAGCCGTAATGATTTAGCGGAATCAGAAAGTTTTTTCGCTATTATTTTTTTTCATGTTAGAATAAATAAATGCGGAAATATATATTTCAAGAAAAAACTGCATCTCAAAAGAAAATACACCCTCTGACGGAATCGGATTCCGGTGAATTTCATTTAGCAAAACATTTTTCAACTGTTCTGAAAGGGAAAAATTCCATGGAAAAATTGTTATTGCGTTCAATGGATGAGTTTAACCGGCAAAGGACACACTATTCTTAGTATCCTTGTCTAACACACGTAATTTACATTTTAGTGTCTCTTTTGTTGGTGCCAATTTGGCACCAGTGTATCCTATACGGGTTAATTAGCAGGTTCAATTTGCAACATACAATTTTTTTAAGTCAAAAATGTTGCTGATAATAAGAATTGTTGTTTTTTTTGAAAAATCTTATTAAGTTTTTATTCACATACAACACTGTCTATTGAACGTATCGATTCACAGTTGTTTCAAGTTTGTTTTTTTCGTTTTTGTGTTTGTGCATTTGAAAAAAAATGACAGATCGGATCGATATATTACAGGAGGCGTATAAAAGAATGCTCTTCTATAAAAGAAAGCACGAAGAAGGCATTAAGTTGGATTTTGGTTGAATTTCACTGAGTAGCCGCCGGAGTTGGCGTCTTTTTGCAATTCGAAGTTGTTCGTTGACAAGCCGAACGGCCGCAAAATCATGTTGCCCAGGTCTTTCAGTTTGCCCATCATCTCGGTCTTCAACTTTTCGTTTCGTTCTTCTATCATTGGCGGCAATCTCTGCAAAACGACAAATATACAATATAAAATATAAAAATAAAGAATAAAATTATAGAACAAAATTATAAACGAAGAAAAAAAATGAAATTAAAAAAAATTATTACCCTTATGGCAATATTTGCTTCCTGATTACTGGGATCAAGCGTTACGATTTGCTTGTAATCCTCCAGCGCTTCGTCCAGTTTATCCATCTCTTCGTACAAATGAGCCCTTCTGATGTAAACTTTTGTATAATTTGGATTCAGCTCAATTGCTTTGGTACAGTCCATAATTGCCAACTCCTTCTCAGTCTATGAAATTATAAATGTCAATTAAATTAAATGGATTATAAATGAAACAGAATTAACAAATAATTAAATTTGTAACAATTAAATTAGTTGTAAGATTCTTGTTATAATTATAAGATTACAATTTCAATTATTTAATTATAATTAATTTCTTTTAAAAGACTTACGATGAATTTAGTTTTTGCAGCTGCCCGATTTGCGTACAATATTGCTCTTTCTGACGTGTACTCTAGGGGTAATGTTCTTAAAGCTAAAGTATACGTTTTTGTTGCCTCCTCGTAATTTCCTTCCTTGAAAAGTGAATTTCCTTCCTCTTTCAATTTAGCCGCTTTGTCCTTTAGAATCTAAAAATAGATGATTGTTTGTCAAACAAATTGTTATGGAATTCCGAACTTAGAATTTCATCATATTTTACATTTTTAAATATATTTTTAATATAATTATGATGTAAATTTTATGTAAAAAGGAAAAATTGTAAAAATGTTCGATCGAAAATGCAAAATCATTGAACAAAAACAGTTGGAAAAAAAAATGTAAATTATCGAATGTCGTTTTGATTGTTGATTTTAATTTTAAATTTAAAAATCAAAACAATAGATCCGACATACTTCTTTTTCACTTTCGGATAGTCCAAGGTCACGACTTTTGATCTCCTCCTCGTCGACGTCGTAAAGGTCAACGTCAACGTTGGATTCCTTCTCTGACACGTCGACCTCGTCGTCGTCGGGAATTTCTTTGTTTTCGTTGGAACTTTTGTTGTCATCGATCTTGATACAAGAATCCTCCAAATTTTTCGTCAACTCGTCTATTATTTCCTCGTTCGAGGGCACCTTCGCCGACCCCTCGTCCATCCTTCGCAAAAAGAAAATTAACAATTTAAATTCAAATTGAACGTTCGTATTTTTGTCACAAAAGTTCGAGATCAAAAAAGTGAGGTTATGTTCTTGCAAATTGTACACAATGTCAGTGTCAACAACAATTGTCAATTTGTCATGCTCAATTGTCAGGACGAAACTCGATACCTGATATATCGCACGAAATCAAACTGACACAATCACACAGATCGTTAGTCGGTTGAGTCTCCTGTCAATGGCGACTGTAAATATCTTTTGACAAAATAATCTTGTCAGCGAGCCTTAAGTTCAATAGTCGGGATTTCAATTAAAAAAGTTTCAATGTTTTGTTTTTGTAGCACTTCTTTCAAAGCAGTCTTGCAAAACCGAGCCGTGACACACACCAACTTGCTGATCCAGACTTTATAGATGTCGCTAAGCGGCAGAAAGAAAAAGCGCGCGAAAATAGTATTATTTTAAATTTGTAAAAAAAAAAACATTTTTTTCAATTAAAAAATTTAATTGGTATGGGATAATTGAAAAATATTAATATATTATATTAGTTCAAATTTGGAAAATGAACTGTTATAAGAAAGGATGCGGGGTGTAATTATTAAAATCGTAAAATTTTTATTATATTATTGAAACTTTATTTTTTTATCTTGGGTATAGATGAAAAGATAATATTAATCGCAGCTTGGAGTAGAGATTGTGTGGCATGGAATCAGTACTTGGACTTCTTAAGATTTCTTTCGGTGTTCCGTAGAAGTATAGTTTTACAGTATTAACGAACGAATTAATACGGTACAATATTGATTATGAAACATTTTGATTTCGAGTTGTGTATAATTTGCACGCGACGGTCATAGAAACATGATTCAAATCCGCCCTCCCCCCTCGTTTTCATCCCCAAAATGATAACAATTTTTGATACGAAAATAAAATAACGAATTTTGTTACACGTCTAATAAAATTGTACAATTAAAATAATAGTCCCGACGACAGAGGGAAAATTATTAAAAAGAAACTGATAACAATCTGTCTACAAACAAAAATGAAAAGAAATCAAACTCGCGCATTTTTTGCTTATCACTTGCTATATTACCAGCTAATATTATCAGATCTAATAACAGCTCCGTGTAACAATCTTAAGGCCACTTACTACACATTTGTCTGATTTTTTTTGTCACTTAGTTTGTTTCGTAGATGAACAAATGTTCGTGCGAGATTGAAAAAATTTAAAATTTTGTTACAGCCATGGGTAAATTTGAATAAAACCGTTCGATCAATACAGATCATTGAAACAAAATTAAAAATGACATTTTAAATTAAATTAATAAATTAAATTTTCCGAATTACACGTGACTGTTACAACCGTATTTACAATGATCAAATCGAGTTCATCACAAGAGACTCACTTTTCCAAAAACAATTCTGATAATCAAGGAAAAATAATCAAGCAGAGCCCAATTGAGAGGCGAACAAATAAATATACAGAATCCTCGCAACAATGTAAACCCGAATAATCATCAACAATTTTTAATATCATGACGAAAAAGGTTGGCGTGCAAAAAACTTGTGCGGTGAAATAGGCCGCATCATCACTTTTAATACTTCAAATCGTAGAGAGCAATTTGTCGACGGTTTGAGTATAATATCCGTATGCTAAGAAAAATGTCCTTACGAAAGCGTGTCCCCCCGGTTCGAGCGATCCCGTTTTCCCAACCGATTCTAAGCGACAAACTGATCTGTACAAACGATCTGCCATCCTAATAAATAAGCTCCATGGTTCTTCGTTTTATACAAACATATTAACTAATTATCATAATTATTTACAAACATTGTTTTCAATCTAAAAGAAACGACGAATAAATTATAGAAACGCTCTATCACGGGTGATGATGATTCAGACAGGATCGCCCCCTGGTGCGAATAAAACGAGAACGATAAAAAAAATACTCGAGCACCGCGGTGTCATACGGTTTTCGTAAGGAGCGTACCAAAGCCGATAGGAATTATTTACAAATTTGGTGTATACAAGAATCAAAGGCTAGACGCTAATACTAATAAAAACGAGCTTGGCTCGTCGCGGAGAATTTCCTATTTACAAAATAAGAAGTGCCGAGACAATCGTGATAGGGATGGCCTGCAGGTGGCGCTGATAACAAAATGGCGGACACGCATCTTTCTAGAAAAAATTCTAGAGAAAAGTTATTGCTCGGATTATTGCTTTTTCTTATTAGCTTCCATAGTCAGTGTCAATGGTAATCGAAACTTTTGATATAAAAAATTTCAAATTTTTTTGATGTAAACATTTTTTGGTCACAACTATGAAAATTAATTAAAAAACGTGCTTTTTGACACCGGAAATGAAGAGGGCGCAAAATTTTACATAGAAATATGCACCCACACTTGATCTTTTTGAACAAACATAACCTCAAAAATGAATTTTGAGTTTTTTTGAGGTTATGTCACAATTTTTTGGATTTTTTTGGATATTTCAGAACCCCGCCTTGTGGGTACTCTAATGACAGCTCTTGGCGCCCTCTACACAATAGCAAAATCAGTTCATTTTTGTTTGATAGTTTGTGCATTTTTGTTATCGCTTTTTTGTCACTGTAGTTTCCCATCACAAATTCTCGGCTCTAAAACATTTTGGACATTTTTCGTCGTCATCTCGTGCTCGGTTGCGGTTTCCCAAATTGAGCGGTTCCTCCCGACGAGATTCCTTCGGACGGACTTTGGCGACAGTTTTTTTATTAAAAAATAAAATTTCTTATCCTTGATTGAGGAAACCGCAGTTCTCATTGTAATCGACGTTCCCCTTATCGGACGGAGACAGTTTCAACGGAACGGCAAACTGGGGCAGATCCTCTTCGTGATTTTCGGCCTCGCTCGTTTCGCCGGGTTCCGACTCGTTGTTGTTCTGTCGCGACTGCAATTTGCCGCCGACGTTAGCGCCGTTCAGATTCAGCTTCAGTCGATCGCGCGTGTGCCTCAGCTCGCCGAGCTGTGATTGGCTCTTGGATTGTACGTCGGACTGGCTGCTCGGAGGCTCGTCCTCGTTTTTATTACTTTGGCCTGGCGACTGCATTTGGCTTATTTTGGAGCTTGCGCCCGGGAAAAACTGGCTGGTGTATTTATCGTTCGCTTGAAATTGGAAGGGCCGGTTTGAACTCGTCACATAAAACTCGTCAGTTTCTGAAAGAAAAAAAAATAGGAACTTTAAACAAGATGGTCTCATTGTTTAATCTAATAATTTGAATTTTCAAAATTTTTTAATTATTTTTTATTCTAACTATTAAATTTATTTTTTTCTCATAGCTGAAATATCACAAGTAAAATTCCCTTCAAACGATCTGACAAAGATTTCATTTCATACTATCATTACAATATTTTTATAGCAACAACTTTGCGAAAACTGTTTTCGTTTCAAATTCTTTCGGAGATTTAAGAAGAATAAATGATCTTACTGCTAGCATTTGAATCATCATAATCCAAAGGGTAGAGATCTAACCGTGATTCATCCATCATTTCTTCCCAATCTACAAAATTATACTCATTTTATATTCTCAAAAATGACATACAAAATTGCTGGTTGATACAATTTGCAGGTCGACTAAACTAAGTGGCATGAGCGTTAAAATTTTGAATTTGGATTTTGAATGTGAAGTTGAGCTTTACCTGCGTACGAGGTGGGTTCCCAAGCCATGGCGGTGGGTTCGTGATTAACAGTTGTGACCTCCTTGGGATACTCGTAGACGCAGTGGTAATTTTGTTTTTTAAACCACACGCTCTTCTTTTGATCCTGTACAAATCGTTTTGAGATGAGACTAAACAGTAATCTAGCGCTTCGACAAGAGTTAAATTAGAATAGCAGAAGTTATGGGGTTTTTGTTTCAACGTTCTTTTGTTTATTTATTGTTTTCTGTTTTTTAATCTTTGCATTAGGTAGTTGCCTAGACGACGCAGCGCTAGCTACAATGCTAGAGCGTACTTCTCTTCTGTGAGTTTAGCACACCTACCAACTCGTCCTAGCAGCAACAGTAAATTAAATACGAAGGTGTCAATCTCTTGGTACGAGTTAGAACTAACATCTTAACACAACCACTAATCCACTCACCCCTGATTTCAGACTCTTGTCGGGCGATCTCAGGGCTGACCGATGCGGCGCCAGAGTTGCATCCCAGGCCGAGGGGGTGAACTCCTCCTCCTCTTCATCGTCCAACTCTTCCTCCTCCTCTTCTTCCCTCTCTTTTCTCTTCTCTCCCTTTCTTTCCGTCTCCGTCTCTTCCGCTGTCTCTTTGACCTCCTCTTCATCTTCTCCTTCGACTTTACTTACCACCTTTTGAACATGAGTATCTATTAGGTCAGGACGAGATTTGTCATACCGCTGAAAAAAAAGTCAATTATAAATTACTTTTATTTCTCATATTTTTTCGGTTAGTTTGCATTTTGTTATCTTGTACCTTCCAAACGAACTCGCCAGAACTCGAACTGTTATCCTCCTCGTCCTCCTCGACTTCGTTCCTCTCCCAGTCTCTCTCGGCAGCAAAACTCGTGGACATCATACCGTCATCCGGCATTTGTACCGGTAACGGAAAGGAACAGGCAATCTTCTGCCACTTTGATTCTTCTTCGGGACTGGGCAGTGGGGCCCCTATCCTCATCACATTCTCTTGATAAATGGACGGTGCACTGCATTCGTAAACGTTACTCTCATCTTCGTCGTCGGACGTGTCGTTTGATTCTATCCTAGGCCTTTCCAGCATCATCGCCTCGTTCGTCTGAGTGTCCACCAGTAGTAGCTCCTCTTCCGAGACCGAACACCTGGACGCGAAAGAATCGTCCTTGGAAACCAACGACTCCGAATTTAACGCACTCTCTCGTTCCTCCAAGATGGGACTCAGTTGCGCCCCGTAGATGTTGTACCTGATGTGCAATTGAAAATACTTAGAAATAAAAAATATAAAGAATTTTGAGGTTGGAACCCGTGTTAAAATTGCCCAGAAATGTATAAAGTTAGTTTTACGTTTACTTTCTATTCAATCTAGAATTTTATTGGATAAGTATGTATTGCAAAAAAAACTTGGACCTTTGAGTCATTACTGGCATGGTGGATAAGACGATGAAATCTCACTCTTAAGGACGCGAGTTCGATACTCAACATTGAACATTTTTTTTATCGATTTAGGGGAAAATATTATTTTTTACAGGTCCACGGAGAGAATGGTGTGAATTTCGTACTAATTTATTATACGAACTTCAGTATTCTCTCTTTATTCGAAATTGAATCGAACACTCAAACGTTTTTCGTAAAACCACTCCCCTTTGTTGTAAGTGTGTGACATAATCATGTATTAGTGGAAAAACAAAGCACAATAGTAGGCGCGCTGTATTTCACGCTCATCAGTCTTCGTCAAGAAAAATCATATGCAATTAGTTTCTTTTAACTTGATTTTAACTTGTCATGTGAATTAGATTTAAGAAAGTTATATTTTACAAATTGACGTGTAATCTTTTGAATTTCACTAATACATGATCGAAAGTTGGTTATAGAAATTTTGAAGTGACACATCTTGCTTGTAGCAAAGCGGCTGCGTGGTATTAATTAGAATGTCTACAGGCTTAGACTGATTCTCGTCAGATCACCGAAGTTAAGCAACATTGAGCGTGGACAGTACTTGAATGGGTTGCCGTTTAAGTTGTGTTTCCATGTTCCCCGATTTAACATTACCTGATAGCGAGTTCCACCCCGCTTCCCTGGTCAGGCTCGAGATCCTCGTCCCAGGATTTGGGATCGTCACTCGCCACAGAAGACGGTTCTTCCTCGTCCCTAGGTTCCATCGGTTCAACGACGAGCATCTGCGCATGCGGCAGTTTCTCCCTGAGTTCGTTCCTGATCGCCGTCACGAACTCCTCGTCCATGTTAAAGGAGATGTACGAGTTATCGCTCCTTAGGCTCATGGTCGAACTATCATCATCATTCTCCGAATCCGGGGGCAAGTTAGCGGCTTCAATTTGGGTGATGTCCGTGCAGGAACTCTGCTCCAGCTGCCACTCGGAGTCGAGGATGTTGGCCTCGTTCTTCGAGCTGTCTCTGGAAGCCAACCTGTCATAATTCTCCTCTTCTTTCGAAGAGGGAAGTAAGCCAAGGGGGCTTAGACACCTCGCTTCCTGTGGCGCCTCATTGATCAACGTGGACGAGAGGAGGTTCGAGTACTCGAGCGAATCCGTCGGCGTCCCCGTGTACTCCGCGTCGAGGATGGTGTCCAACTCCATCAGGATCCTGAGCTGTTCCTCCTCGGTTGGCTCGGGGACTTTTGATTTCGGGAGCCTCTGAAGGGGACTCTCCTCGTCCTCGCAGGACTCCTTGTCGCGAAACCCAGAGTCCGAGCTCCGCTCGTCGTCGGGGGTCGATACTCTCTTTCGGTACTCCTCCTCATCCTCCGACCTCGAGCCCGGTTTTGTCTTAACGATCTCCGGACTCTCCAAGGTGGAGAAGTCGCCGTCGTGCTCCAGGGAGGACGGAGTGAGTTGGACGGTATCGGACGAGTTGTACCCGGTCTCGTCGCCTCGTTTTGGATTGGAAGACGATTGAAACTCAGCCTCTTCTAGGAAGCCCGGCCCTACCTTTTGCTCGAGGGCGGAATCTAAGGCGTTGCTCCAGAGGGTCATCTCATCGGTCGAGTTTTTGACCTGGTCGAAATTATTTGAGAAGCCCTCTTCCTCGTTTGTAAAATTCAACTTGGTGCTCGTGGCGAAGATGCTCGGGATACGAGGTAGGCTCTCTTTTGATCTGTCTAAATCGAGTTTGATCACAGGTTCTGTACTTTGATTCAGCTTCTCAAGCGATGCGAAGGCCGTTCTGATGTAGGTGTCGCTGATGCTCGTTGGCGCTGGTTCCCTCAGGTTCTTCAGCGCCTGGTCGAAGTTGTCCTCCAGCACCAGACTGTGAAGGTCACTGTCGCTGCCGGTGAGGTTCAGTCGTTTCTTCGCAGGCTTCTCGCAAACCGGTCCCAGAGACAATTCCGCATCCGAGTCCGGGTCGATATAAACTAGGACCATTAGATCAGCGACTGATTTTGATTTCTGTTTCACTTTCTCAGTGTAGGCCCCCCGTTCGATCCTCCCCCTCCAACTTTCCTCCTCAGTCTCTGAGTCGGACATCTGAAACTCCGCGGTAGCATTCACCCTGACCCCGGGGACGTTCTTGATCGGTTCCTCCGGACCCAGCCGAAACTTGCCAACCTGCAACACCGTAGGAGTCTTCTCCTCGATGATACTCGACCAGCTTTCCGAGTCCACACTGCCCCTAAGGTCCTGAAGGCTCGCACTCCTACGGTCCCTCAGTTTCACCGGTCTCAAACTCTCCCACCTCTGCTCGAAATCCTCCGCGTCGAGTTTGTCTTTTAACAACATGTGCCTCAGCTCGGCTAACTCCGGCCTCTTCTCTGGTACCAGCACCAGTCCAGCTCGAATGGTCTGGACCATGCTTGGGGCGACATTCTCCAACCGGCTGGTCAGCAAGTTGAGACTCTCGTCAAGTTTAGGCCCAGTTGAGAGAAGCATCTCTATCACCTGCTCGTCGCCCAGCTCATCGTAGGGCCTCTCCCCCCAGGTGGCGATCTCCCACAAGAGGATGGCAAAGCTCCAGATGTTCGCCTTGTGAGTGATCTCCCGCGTTTCAATAGTCGTTTCGGTGCAAAGAAGAGATTCCGGTGCCGACCACCTGATGGGCAGCGCTCGGTCGCCTACTACATAATAGTCCTCAGGGTACTTTTCCACACCCGTGCCGTAGTCGCCCAGCTTGATGGAGAGGTCCGCCGCCACCAGACAGTTGCGCGCGGACAGATCCGTGTGGGCGAAGCCATGCTCGTGCATATGTCGCAGACCCGCTGCCACCTCAATCGATATCCTGATGGGCATGTTTTCTTTAGTGAGGGTGGCTCGCGACTGGGCGTCGTTATTCGACCGCAAAAATCCTTTGAGGTCGCCCGCGGGACAGGCCTCGAACAAAAGGAGGTACGGATCCGCTTCTAAGCAGGACCCCAAGAGGGAGAGGATGTTCCGGTGGCGCAGCTTGAAGTAAGGCGTCGCTTCGCCCAGAAACCAAGCCTTCTCCTTCGCGGTCGCCTCCTCGGTCAAAATTCTCACGACCACGTTGCCGCTGCGCAAGTTGCGCTTCAAGGTCGAGGTGTCGATGCAACCCTCGACGACCTTGCCGAACCAGCCGTGGCCCACCTCGCGAACATATTTCAGCTTCTCGCGAGACACGTGCAAATCTCTCGCCTTCTGCCATTCCTGGCTTGAGTTCGCGCTCGGTGAACGGTCCGCGTCGTCCTTGTCGAAGGTCGATGGCGGTTTTGTTTTCGGGGTGGTCTCGCTCACGAAACGGTCCACCGGCAACGGCTCGAACTGCACCGGCTCGCTGATCTGCGGCACTTCCAACTCCAGGCCGTGGAACGACGTGTGCAGACCGCTCTCGGTTCCATTTTTGAATTCCTGCAAGATCGAACGGAGTGATTAGTGTCATTCTAGTGAAACGTCTTGGTTGGGGTTGTTTTTCATTTTCCTTTTGTTTCAATTAGCGATTCAATTAACGTTTCAACAGTTAATTGAAATTAGTGGGGTTTACTTTTTGCGGGCAACTTTACCTGCTCCTTCTTTTCTTCATTGTCCTGCATTCAACAGACAAAATTCGGATGATTTTTATATAATTTTTGTTTTGTTATTTTTTGTTTTTATAAAAAAGGATAATTTGGTGAAAAGAAAAAATTGGAAGGAAAATTTGAATTTCAGGGGAATAATTTAGTCAAGTAACTAAAAATTGTTTAACTTTTGATTAATTAAATTATTGTTGTAACTTTTTTAATACAAACCTTGAATCCTTTAGGCCGATTTCTTCGGCAGCACAAACATCCAACCAAAGTAAATGCAGTAGCAGTGATGCCCAATAGGCCAACAGTGTAATAGAGTTCCCAGTAAGAATTATCTCCTTCTAAATAGAAAAAAAATAACATTTATAAACATTAAAATTAAATAAATGTTAAATTTCAATTACTTTGCAAATTAAATGTAAAGTGAAAATTCACCTCGACCTTTCAAAATGCAAATTTTTAGAAAAGAACATAACTTAATTGTTGATTTTGAATTGATTTTTAATCTGCTAATTGTTTATTAATCAACTTTATTAATTTTTAATTTTGTTCAAGGGAAAAACAATAATTAAAAATGTATAATGAAAAAAATTGGTGTGCAATAAAATTGTTTCAAGTTTTCTTCCATGGATGATAATTAATTCTTGGTTTCACTGGCGATAACAATCTCGCATTTCCACGTATATGAAATATGCCCGGCTTTTCTCTGTAATCACGTCTTGCTTAATTAGGTAATTTTGTTTTCATATTAATCGTGTTTCGTGAACAACATTTGACAGATTGACTTTTGATTGTCCAATTGATAAACTTTAATTGACTGACATTTAATTGAATTACCAAGAAAATCGGGTCGAAATTAAATTTATATTTAATGGTCAGATAAATTAAATGAGTTTGATTAAAAATGAAGGACCGAAATAAATTAGTTTCTTTTTTAATGAAAAATAAAAAAAAATAATATAAAAAAAAATATGCAAGTAAAGATGAAAAAGTGATTAAACAATTGAAATTAATTATTATGAAGAAAAAAAAATGCAAAACTTTTATATAACAAGTCTGTTTGGGTTGTTTATTTTGTTTTTCTTTTTGATTCTAATTTTCCTTCAATCTTTTTATTTCTAATAAAAAATAATATTCTTATAATCATCAAAGTTCAAGTTGTCCAACGGATTTTGCAATTGTGTTCAAAACCTACAATTTACATAAGCTGAAAACAATCGAGAGAAAATCTCAATTTCGCAACCGCGACGATAAAAGTAATTGTCAGCAGGAAAATGAGCATCTTCAATGCGAAAATTCATTGTATGAGAGGTTCGCTTCGATACATTGTACTAAACGTCGCTTTATTCTTGACACATCAAGATACAAAAATAGTATTTGTTATCCGTGCTCAATTGTTTACATCTTAGAGGTCACAACAATTGAACACACGAATGAAACTAAACGCCACACCAACTGCTTCACTATCAAAAACCAAACTTGAGATCGACAAATCTAATCTCATCCCACCGGGACTTCTTTTTTTCTAATCAAACCGAAGATTAGAAAGCGAGTTCTCTCACTCGGCCAAGTTATCCTAAAAAAAATATGAGATCCACGATGGACAAAAGTAAAAAAGTAATTACAGCGGACAGTTGCTCATGAACCATGAAATTACGCCAATGTTTACACTGTTGCATGGAAACGTAAATAAAAAGAGTCCAATTTTTTCCAGGTGAGACGAAAAAAAAAGTCCAAAAGGGGAACAAAACAGGGACGAGATAAAAAATTGCGAAACTAAATTCGAGGTGTCTTTTTCTCGAGGGTTTATTTTTTTTGTTTAAAGTAGACGTACTTGAAAAAGTAGTAGGATTTAAAGGGTAAGCGGTGAGAGTCGGCAGACTCTGGCAGAGAAAGCAACATATCCAGGCGAGGTTCCGCATTGCTATCGTTGCTCGACGTCACGTCGCTCTTACGTCATTTTGGGTATTTTTTTTGTTGTTGTCGGGACAAGCGGCGCCGAGGGGGACGCAGCCTGGTGCGCTCGAATGACACGCGATCTCACTCGCGGCGCATCGCCTCCGTGGCAGCGCGGATTATGTGCCGAACATCGACGTGCCAGCCGCTCAACAACCGACCCGCAGAGACGCAGCTGCACAGCTCCGCGCCCGAACCCAATGATTCACTGCCTCGCGCACAGATGATACCGTAATAGATCGCCCACTCATATCACCACAGTCAATCAGCCACATTACGGAATTGTTCGCACCGATAATGACGTGAGAGCGGGACTCCCACTTTCCGATGGACCCGCGCTCTCATTCGCTCAGCCTTACCAGCGCCGCCTATCGGCCAGTTCAGTAACCAGACAGAAGTTTGTTCGGCAATTAGTTTATAAAACAATAAATTATGTTTGGCAAATCAAACTTTTGAACAAACTTTTGTTTGATTTTCTGTGACGGGTTTTTGATTTGACCTTGAAAGGTCATCGTGGGAAATTCAGCTATGATGAAAA
>JAPYZS010002469.1:0-10140 GCA_030522925.1 Trissolcus japonicus
TGGGGGCTAAAAAGAAAGTTATCTTCATTTGAAAAGAATGCTTTTTTCATTTGTTAGCTTTACTTGAAAACAGCGCCATCTACCGTGGGGTAAAAATCACATTCAACATGATATTCTTGAAGTTCAAATCATGCCCTTTCAAACAAAAAAAAAGAAAGCTATTTTCTATGAGAATTATCAAAGTTATGGAGGTTTGAAAAATTTCATTTTTTAGGGGTGCCCGCTAATTGTTGTGCCGAGTGTATAATAAATACTTTCAGTATTTATTATTTGTCTATTATTTTTTATTTCTTCATACATTTATCATTTATTTTTAAGAAAAATTAATTAAAATTGATATATTTTTACATATATCAGTACTCATAAAACGTAATAGTCGTAATGAATGAGGCTCAAATTCAACAATACGTCATGACAAAATCGATGGTATGGTTTTTCAAATTTATGGTCGATTATTTAAATGTTTTTGTTCTTTTACTAATTGTTCATTTGTTTGTTTATTTCTTTGTATGTATGTTTATTCAATCATTTGTTTGTTTATGTACTGTTTGTTCATTCATTTGTTCATTTTTTGTTTATTCATTTGTTTGTTTATTCTTTGTTTGTGCATTTATTTATTTTCTGCTTGTTTATTTTTTCTGTTGTTAATCTGATCGTTGATTTTTTTGGTTGTTTATTTTCCGTTCATTTATTTATTTGTTTATTCATTTTCTGTTTGGTTTTCTATTTGTTAGTACAAATATTATAAAGAAAAAATTGATTCGCACGCGGTTAAATGTTGCCCTCTTGAGTCGCTGTGGCATAAACTCACCATTTTTTATTTTTTACAGTGTGGAAAATGTGGATTTTTTTTCCGACTGGTAAGGAAAACAGTTTTTCCTTGCTGCAATTAATAATGACATTTTTGAATAATTAATAGGAAATGCATTTCTTGTGTTAAGATAGGTTACATATTATCTACCAATTTTTATTTTTATTTTTTGATAAAACCAAGTAATTTTTCAATATTTTTTATTATTTCTTTGTTCATTAATTTGTTTTTGTTCATTTATTTGTTCGTTTATTTATTCGTTTGTTTTTTATTTATTGTCTGTTTATTCATATATATATATTTATATATATTGTACAAGTACAAGAGAAATTTGATTGGCGCGCGGTTGAGTGCTGCCCTCTCGCTTCGCTGAGGCATAAACTAACCATTTTCTGGAGAAAGTGACTTGTCGGTGACTCAAATCACATAATAAATTAAAAATCAATTGAGGATGATAGAATCTTGGAGTTGAATTTATAATTTCTTTTTCTTCAAACATATTCCTGAACGATTAAGGCTTGCTTTCATATTTTTAAACCGCTTTTATATATTTCTTATATGTTAATTAGGTTAGGAAATCTAAGAAGAGTGAACATTGTTCATTTGACTTCTCATTTTCAAACTCATGCGGAAGTTCAAGCGAACTTCTGGTCAATTATCAATTATAAAATTTAGTCAAGTAAGTCCAGTAAAAAGTCACCTTCTTAGGCACGTGACATTTTGAATTGAGGAAATATCTTTCACTCGGCCCAGGAGGTGACTTTTCTTCTAGACTTACTTGACTCAATATTATTATTGATTATTGATCTTCATCATGAAACATATTAGCTGTCTAAATTTAAACTCTTTTGGATCAGTTAAAAATTAGTTATATTAATTTCAATTTCATATATTTAAAAATTTTATAAACTCATTTGGTTGAGTGATAAATATTTCCTTTCGATGTTAATGTAGAAATTATAAATTTATCTAAAGGAATTCTACAAAATATCACGAAAACTAATGATATTCATGATTTAAAATTACTAAGAACAAATTCTGATAGCAAAAATCATCATAATATTATTACTAATAATAACACTAATTTCAATAAATATTCACAAAACCAAGGTTCTTGGAATAAGAATAACCAATCATTGAATGATAAAAAAACAGTAAAAAACGTTTCATCAGATCAATTGATCGCAAAAAAATTAAGGAGTAGAACTATAAATTTATCAGAAGAATCTCATAATAAAAAATTAAATTTTGAACGCGTTGAAAATTGTTAGAATCAGAGTCAGAATCTGAAAATTTATGCGGGGTTGGCGTGCGTAGCGTGTAGGAGGCGCAGCGAGCGGAGTTCGGTAGTCACTAAAAATTAAATTTCAATCTTTCAATAGAGTAACAGTACCAAATCCCTCACGGACGAAAATACGAAATGTTATATAAACTAAATATAATTCAAATATTTATTTTATATGAAATTATATTAATTCAAAAATATAAAATATTATATAAAATTTTTACATAAAATTTAACAAAATATATTTTGGTCATATTCGTGTATTTTATATTTTAAGTATATTATTAATAAAATTATATTAAGCATATAAAAAATTTGGATAAAATTTCATATTCTGTTTATTTTCGTATATTATATATGTTAACCCTATTAAAATTTTATGCTTTGTTTTATTTGTATATTTTAAATTTTATATTGTAAAAGTTTGAATCATAAATATAACATTTTTATATATTTGAAACATATTTACCTTATGATGGTGGTTTCTAATATGATAGATATCTCAAGAAAATGCCTGAAGACTAGCGGGTGAATGCAACAGACGTAGGATGTCGCCACCTTTGTTTCGGACATTCGAGTTCCCCGATAATTTTAGGTTATTTTTCCCATCAATTCAGATTAAATTCCTTCATAATATTGAAACTCATGATTAACGTGAATTAGAATTGGAAAATAAATTATGTATGTACAAATAATAACTAACAATTGGAATTTTTTTGATCATCTAATAAAAATATGAACAATGAATTGATAAAAAATATATTCTTTTCATATATAGATTATATATTTTTTAGATACAAACTTCATACATTTTTTAAAAGTTTATATTTTCGACCGTGAGGAATGAAAAAAAATATTTTTTTCATTTCGATTCCGCTTATCTGTACGTTGTTATATATTTTTTAAATATATATTTTTCATATTCGGATTTTATAAATTTTTTATAATTTTTATATGATAAAACGGCAATAATGACTATCAACATTTTATATTTCACTTTTATGGAATTGATTAAAACATAAATATATTTTTTATATATTTGTTCAATTTTTGAGTTCGTCCGTGACGGTATAACAGAACAAACAAACATTATATCAAATTCATATTTTACAACAATGATGAAAAATATACTAGAACTGGAATCAATATTTTCAAGAAATATTTTTCACGGTAAAGTTCACTCTTATGTTATGTCAAATATCAATGTATTTTTTAGTTCTTAAAAAAATTCCTGTTTTGTAGATATTATCGTAGAAATGCACTCTAATTCAGCGTGAGGTTCATTTAACTAAACTTATTATTGTTCTTGACATGTAATCGTGTTCAGTACAAAACGAAAAAGTTTTCCCATGAATCATTTCTATATAATAAGAAAAGGTTGCATATTATTTGTTTGTTACGGATATTGAGTCTAAAACTAATTATAATGTTTATAGGTTTTTTCCTAGTGGGTTTTCTTGAGATTTAAGCTATTATGTGAAGCTTTTGTATAGGGATTATCCCCGTATCAATGATGCAAACTGTTATGCCCCGGGCATAACGCTTCCTAATATTTATTAAAAATTTTGAATATTATTTAATACTCAAATTTCAATTCAAATCACTCAAATGACGGTGTAACCGTACACTAATACACTAATAAAAAACGATGAACGCGCCCCAGAGCGTTCAGTTCCCCGCTAATTGTTCTTAATTACCGGACCGCGACTTTCATGTACACAGCCAAGTGACTGCAATAAATAATATTTCCAAAAATTATAAGTCGGGTCAAGTAAAAATATCCCCCAACCTGGAATAGCATAACAAAACTATGAATCATCTCGGCACCGAACGCCAGGTCATTTTTGATCTTTTTGTGCACCGGAGGTACGGTGAAAAACTTTTCCGATATAAAACAATGCGCTTATTTGTCCACGTCATTTTTAATATAGCAAATGAAAAGGTAGGTAAAATAAGAGTGGGGAAAGAGGGCAATAACAAAAAACTGTCGTCGATGAGACGGAAAGTCATCGGAATTATTTCTTGTCTGAGAAGCTCTTGAAACAAGTGATCCTCTAAACCTTCCTTTACCGTCTTGATATCTTAATATAATATATCTAAACAAAATTTCTGTAAATTCGTTTTCATCTTCGAAAAAACTTTTTAACATTGAGCATTGCTCTGAATTGTTTATTTACGACAATTTATACATATACGTTTTCATTTTTTTGATCAGGTATGTATTGACCACTTTTATCGAATAATTCAAATAATTTTTTATTAATATTTTGTTCAAGCTTTGAAACGATGAGAAATTGTATTATAATATGCTTTACAAATAAATACTTTAAACTCGAAACGCAATAATTACTGATATTATACAGAAAGTACGTCAGCTTCTATCAAACAAAACTATTAAATATCTTCAATATAAAGTATAATAATATTTTTATCATCGTGCAAAGGTTGAATTTTTTTTGAACAAAAATAATGAAATATCAGAAATAATTACCCAGGAAAAAGAATTCCAGGTCTGGTCAGACCTGAAAATAGTCCTGATTAGGTCAAAATATGCCAAATTTTAAACAATTTTATTTGATTCATGTCTGATTTCACATGATGAGAATTTTATCGAACTAGGTCCATTGTCAGGTCTGATCAGACCTGAAAAATGAGTAGGTCTGATCAGACCTGAAAATGAACCTTATTCAATAAAATTTTGTCTGATCATGTGAAATCAAACATGAATCAAATAAAATTTTATAAAATTCGGCATAATAATTTGACCTAGTCGGGACTATTTCCAGGTCTGATCAGACCTCAAATTTTTTTCCCGGGTATGATATTTCAGATTCGAGACAGATAATATGGTTGCTCGAATTTCAGAAAAATGAATGCCGCATACGAAGAGGTTGTTCGCAAAGAGTTTGCACAACTCAACTTGTGGGAGGCATCCTCTTCTCGGAAATTTCTTTCGAAAATTACCGCTTGCCCTAATCTTTGTATCCTAAAGGCGTACATAGACACGGCTTTTTTTCATGGTCAACTCAGAAATATCACCGTCCAGTGGTCCGAAAACATCGTGACCTGCTGGGGTTACACTCGCAAATCAGATGCGAGTATATACATCTCGTGGAAGCTAATAAAATGCTTCAAAGACAAACAACTGGTCATTGATACCATTGCAGGAACAATGCTTCACGAGATGATACATTCGTATTTATATTTGAAGTGCCACCACGACGACAAAGAAAATGCCGAACACGGCAAAATTTTTCAAGAAAAAATGAATGAAGTAGTCGCGAAAGCGGAAAAGTTGGGGCACAACTGGTGGATAAAATCTGATGATATCAGAGAAGATGCACAAGAGGCAATCTCCAAAACACAGAACATTAATATCTGGTTGTGTAACAACTGTCATGGTGTTCGGGAAACACCACTGGACCAGGATATTAGAAAAAATCCAGTGCGATCACGACATAGAGGATGCAATGGTGAAGGCAAGTGGTCTCTGATGACGCCTCACCAACTCGAAAAGTGGGACATGCGGCGTGCGGCGGAGAAAAAAAGAAGGCTTGAAGCTGGCAAGCAGCTCGGCCGAAAAAAAAATTGATGAAAATGAAGACAAGGTGAGATTCAATCAGAAATTGTTCTATTTTCCGAATATTCTGAGAATAAAATGAAATGTACTAAAATAAAATGAAGTAATCATATGTAGAACATGCCTTACAATAAGTTGCACTCACTTTTCAGGTTTGAAGCTACCAAGATATGGATCTAGAAGACTTCGGAAAAAATAATGCGCAAATTATTTTCTTAAATATCACCAATTTTTCAAAATCATTGATGAGTATGTTGTTAACGACAAGTAAATATTCATACGAAAATATTGAAAAAAATAAAAACATATAAAAAAATGTACATAAAGACTCGTGGGTTTTTATTAAACAAACTATATTTCATATTAAACAATGAAACAATACCTGAAATAATAACAAAAACTCGAAGCAAATTAAATGTAAAATAATAATTCTCATAAACATCAAAATTCCGTCAGAATAGGAAAAATAGTAAAGACCTGCAATTTGCAAAAAGATAATTCTGCACAAAAATGTTTTACTGTTTATTCACTAACGCTACACCGCCAAATTCTTTAAGTTTTTTTTATTTTTCAACCCCTGAATGTCCATGATAACGAATTTCTAGCGATTTGGCATTTACAACACGAAAAACGTTTTTTCATAGATTAGGGGTGGTTTTAGAGTGAAACGGTCCTGTAACTCTAAGATCAACAAATTCAGAGCTATCCAAATCTGGAATTATATTTTTAATGATTATCAAAATTCCATCAGAACATGTAACAGGTAACAGAACAGCTAGTAACAGTGGAAATAAGAATTGTAATGAAAAACATCAAACACGGAAAAATCTTTAATATCATATATTTACTTTTCACATGAAATTACAATCGCTTTACAAAAATAATAGGTGTTTTATATTTATATAAGATGTGGATCTTCTCTTTTACATAACATATATAGATCTTTTCTATTTCATGAATACTATTTCCAGAACTTCAAAATTAGTACAATTAATACTACCAAAAACAAAAGTGCTATCATGAACATATATTTTTGTGACATTATAAAATGATATGAAGACGTTGATACTTTACTTTTATTGGCTTTTTCTGCGATTTCTTCAAATTTTTTTGCGTCTAGTGGAATTAATTTCAAGTCGAAATTCGTATCATTTTTCAGAATTGATTCGTAATCAGATGTTGGTATCAATTGTTTATAATGTAGAGTTATGTTGGCAGTGTTGCCAAATGACGTTACAGGTGCGAAGAAAGTCTGCTTCAAAGATATTGTAATCGAAAATAAAAGATTTCGATTCGATTTTACAGTTATGTTTTTTGTCAATTTGAACGGTGTTTTGTACTTCTACATACGATGTATTTTTCGAGCACGTAATTGTGATATTCTCTTTTTTGGGTGTGAAGTAAACTAATTTACTTTTGTCAATAGACTCAAACAAATTAACGTTTACTTGACTTGAACAAATAAATTTGCAATTGTCGTACAAAGTACTCGTATTTTTGAATATTATTTTCAATTCACAAGGTACTTCTTTATCAACATTATATAAAACAGTAGGTCCAGAACATAAAGTACTGCTATTCAAAAATGGAATACATTCTTTAAAATCGCTTTCCGTTATGGGAGTAAAAGTTTTTTTATCGTAATTTACAAGATAGTGTGTTTCGTCCGGTTCTAAACTAGCATATCCACATTTGGATTGTAAAGGTAATGGATGAATTTTAAAAAGAGAGAAATTTTTCGGATAGGTATACGGAAATTTTATCTGAAAAACGTAATAACGTTCACTACTCAGTAACTTAATAGTCATGACTTGATGTAACATTTTATAATCATCCAAATATGGAAATGCAACGTGCGAAAATACAGTCCTCTGAAGATCACGAATATCTTCTTTGATCTTTCTCAGTGTTAAATATCTCGGATGTAACTGACCAACTTTAGCCATTAAGACTGCAGTCAAAAATGTGTCGTAATCGTTTCTGAGATTATTGATTTGTCTTTCAGTTTCTTCTATCATTTGAAGAAAAATATTATATTCGTTAATTTTTTTTATTGATTCACTGTTCGCTTTTATTTTATCGGACATCAGTTTCATTGTTTCGGAAATTGCATGCAAATTTTCTTGAGTATCAAGGATATTTTGTTGTATTAAAACAGACGTTTTATTAAAAAAATTAAACAAGTTATCGATATTTTCGGAGTTCGCTAAAATTTGTTTGCGTTCTTCATCACTTAATTTTGAATTCAACAATTCGGATGCCCCAACTCCTACCAGTGTCGATACAATTGCAGTTCCCATAAAAATTAAAGACAAGTGAGCAACTCGACGTTTTCTTGAAAGTTTTTTTTGAACGTCAGAATGTGGTGTTTCTAAAGCTGGAGGGATAATACTATCCATGTAAAATTTGTGATTTTCTAACAAAGCGTTGAGTGAACCCATTTGTGTTTCACACCTACTATTTAAATTGTTGTATTTTCTCAAGACGTCAGTGTGTCCAAGCATCATGTTCAGATGTGATTTGATCAATTTTCCTTTTTCGTCTAGAGCCGATAAGTCGAAATAGTAACCAAGGGTGATGCTGTCTTGAACTAGTTTGACGTTGTCCTTTGATTCAATGTATGCCCCGATTGTGTTATTAAAGGTTGTCACCATTTCAATGGATCCAGTAATTAGTTCAGTTGCAAAATACCTAAAAAATTCCCATCATTAAAGGTTGAATAAAAATATATGAAATAGTGTATTATACATCAAGAGCTGTAAATAAAACTTTCTATTTGTGAGGAGTGCAACTATTTCTTGCATTTTATGCTGCACAACACAGTCGTTTTGAATTTCTACGCAGCCATGGCTCATAATGAATGATATTTGCATTTTTCGTGCGGAGCTTACTACAGTAGATTAAGGAGAGAAATACGTGTAACTGCCCGATAAAATGATGATGTTTAACATTTTTTTTAAAAATCAAATCAAATTTATTAAATTAATTGTTTAGGCATACTTTACGGTATTTTTTAACGGAAATTCTTACATAACGTAGAATTGGGTACTCGACGGTTAATTATGACGTATTTCTTTAAATCTTCGTTTCTCATCCGCTATAGTGACTATTGGGGTGGAAAAATAACGTATGTACAAAAAACTGTTACAAAAATAAAATAAAACCAGTAGCAATAACATAAAAAATCTGCATATGTGTGGAACTACTTTTTAATATTTACAAGAAACTGGCCTGCAATTAGTATAATTTTTTTACTGTTAATTTCAGACGAACAATAGCGTTTTTAGAAAACCATCACTAAATTTTCGATTCTTCATGCCTACAATTTTGTTTTACTAAATAAATATATATCTATCCAAAAATACATCAATTTTTAGCAACAATAATCACAGTAGCGGTTGAAAAACGAAGATTTAATAAAATAATTCATAGTTTACCGTCGAGTATAATTATATCAAATATTATAAGAAATATCAGAAAATTGAGTAGTAATAATAGTAATTGATAGTAATATATGTAATGGTAATGATAGAAAGGTAAGAAATAGCAGTGATGGTAATTTTTCTTTACTTACAAAAATAAACACACATACAGAAATCGCCCCATGATTAGTTTTGTTGACAACTATTGAATGACTAATGAACGGTCAGAATTGGTCAGATCGGTCGCTAAAAGAAACAAATAAATTATTTCATATTCAATAGCAGATCATTTAAAAACGGTCATGAAAACGTTTTTTATGACGTTTGATATGAAGAAAATAAAATACAAAGTAATATAATCTAAGTAAAATTTGTAACATTCATTATTACAGATCATCTCACGTAATGTATTGGGGAATCGTAAATGGTGATGAAACATTCATATAACGTTGATTTGACGGGAATATATGTCAATATTAACAGTTAATATAATATAAATATAATATATATTACAATAGAAATAGTTAATTCCTTTTTTGTTAACGAATTTTTTATATTGTAAGAATTTAAATATTATTATAATTTTTTCCTGTAATTTTTAAATTTTATATGATTATTCACGGTAGCCACTAATTGAATTTTAAAAAATTGAAAAAGTCATTGGTATTGTTTCTTATAGGTCATTTAATTTCACTTTAATGTTGGATCCAAATATTTTTTATACGGTAAATTCTGTGGCTTCAAGGAAAAACCAGTTAACCACCAGTTGAAAACATTAAAAATTTAAACTTTAAACATTTTTTTAAACAAACTTAGAGTTCTGAATAATGTTGAAACATGTGAATCATAGTTTTTTCGTTTCCCTAGGAACACTTTTTTGAGTTCTTCTCATAGAAGTACATAAAAAAAAAACGAAAAATATGTTTTTAACTTTATTGTACAGTGTGACGCTGCCGTGGCCCGTCAGAAAATCGCGGAATTTTTGGTCCGGATCAGGGTGCGGCGGAAGCGACGAGACCCGAGAGCAACACGACGAACGAAT
>JAPYZS010002474.1:0-10569 GCA_030522925.1 Trissolcus japonicus
CATATTTATTGTGGTAGGTTCAATGAAAGTGCTAACTGGGGAACACTGATTTTTTTTATGGTGAATAACGAAGAAATGTTGATATAGTTCATGTAATTGGTCCAGTATTATAACAATACTTTTTACTATGTTTCAAACACTTATCATATTCATACGTTATATTCGTAAACAACTTTTATTCATAATTTTAATAATAATCCTTAACTTAGAATAAAATTAAAATACATGAATATAATGTAGTCGTCTCCGTAGCGGGTCGCCAAGTACCTGAAATTAGCTTCTTTAAATCATGAAACATCTTGTACTTGACCACAACAAGGTATGATGTCATGTACTTTTTTTTCGTACTTGGCCATGCTTTTCAGTTTTACTGAATTTTTTTATATTGTTCATATATTAATCAATCATTGTAAATGTATGGTCAATATATTGTCCATACATTGTCAATACATTACAAATATATTGATGATATATTGTCAATATATGGTCAATATATGATTTCTAAAATAATATATATATATATATATATATATATTATTTAACATATATGTTTTATGTGTGAACAATATATGATCCTCTTTTTATAGCATCATTTTTTCTTTATAAAATATATTCCGGTAATAATGAGTATTTTATATATTTATATTTTATAAATTTCATTATATTAATTTATAAAATATGAAATAAAAATTTTTTTTATAAAATATCGTTATTTATAAAAAATGGCAATAATGACTATAAATTGAAATATAATTTAGCGAATATATTTTCGATCGTGAGGAATAGATATATATATATAAACTGATGTATGGCATATTCATAAAAATAGCCCATTACAGGTACTATATTGCACACTCCATACCTTGCAAAAGATATGGGGTAATTGTAATTTTATTTTTTACATAAAGTAACTGAGTAAAATAAATCATTGAAGTCATAAAAATATATGCGTTTTCCACAGAAAATTAACTTCAAATGAAATGCTCAAAACTTTAAAAACCAAAAATTTGCGTCGTGTTGAATAAAAATTGAAAAAACAATAAAAAAATTTCAATTATTTTAGTTTAAACTTCATCATTATTGTTTGTAAGATATGGGAGAACAATATTTTCTTTTGATATAAGACATTTTTTGTATTTTGTTAATAATAAATAATTAGCCTGTCATAAATAACCCCGATATCATAATTACCCCAGTTGATCCTATAAAATTTACGTTTTATGAAAAAAGACATCAATTTGTACAAATAAAATAGATTCAAATCTTTGCACACAGTCGCGCTGTTCGTTTTAATACTATTCCTTATAAATCCTACCATTCAGTCACCTTCATCGACATGTTGATGAATTACAAACCATTTCAATCAGTCGCAATGTTGACAGATCATCTCTCAGTTGTCATTAAACATTTTCATAATCAATCTGATGCATTTGTATCCTATCTCTGATTAGTCCAAAATTTCCATCTCATGTCATCATATTGAAATGTGTGTATCAATATTTGACTAAATACTTCGTGTAATCTACACTCGTTTTTTATTGATATTTGTCTCGAATGTTTTTTATATGTACCAACGAAATTTGAATTATAAAAAACGTTTTTCCAATTACATCTAACTTATCAAAAACATCGAAAAAGAGAGAGCACGTGCAGAAGACTTTAAATACAGATTGACAATGTTTTCCCAATTTTTGTGTTCTCCTTTTTTCATTGTTATTTCGTATTTGGTTACAGCGGGCAACCAAATTATAAATTTTATAATATTAACAACGTTGTATATGAAAATCATGTTTAATTACATTAATCATCGTATATAGAAATCTATTTTTTAATATTATCACCCCCAAAGTTGTACTCTGTGTCTCTGACCACTGGTCCATTCACTTTGTTAATTTCATGTCATACTGGGATGTACAAACTTGTATGTTGGCCCTACATTGTTCGCTGACGTTGGAAAATGTTGAGTTAATTTTGGTAAAACAACTGATACAACGTTGATTCAACGTTGGCTCCGAACGCAGTTTACCATCGTTGGTTCCATGTAGGCCCATCATTGGCTGGCAACGTTTATCTCGCCAACGTTGATCCGACATTGTATACACAAACAATCCGACGTTGGTAAAACGTAGTCTACTAACGTCTTCTGCCGACGTTGACCGAACGTTGGAACAATTGCAAATTCGTTTAAATATTGGCTATTTCTGTCTGGGTAGCGTCGTTGGATACTAACTCTTAATCAAACGTCGGATTGTGGTAAAAAATTGTTATCGGCCTGACGTCGCAATCCAACTCAAATTCATAAGGATATTTTTCATAACACGTGCTGTGAAACTGCCACTTTTCCGTGTCGATGTCAGTGCGGAAACTGCACATGTACCGTATATTGTACAGAAGACAGTTTCCGTACGGCTTTCCCGCGCTGCGGAAGAATTGTTTTCCTTTTTCTTTTGTTGAGAACAAAAAATATATTCGCCAATCATTGTTTATTTCGATGGTGTACTCATTATGTGTAACGCACAAGCACAAACTCAAGAAAGTTAGCACAAAAAGCTTGTCATGATTGAGTTTCAAAATCGAATTTTCGTTGCTTTTAATGCGTCAGGTCAAACCAATGGTGCAAACTTTTCTATGAAACACGAGTTTATACAAAACACTGTTACAAACTCCATACTGATATACTGATTCTAGTTCAACATTGATCTAAAAACTATTGAAACCAATTCAATTCACTATTTCATCGTTTATATGGTTTATTCTTAATTTATTGTACACAAATAAATTCAGAAAATTCGCCGCATTCATCAAGCTGTGATGATTCATTCGTTGCAAATTTGCAAAGTTCCAAGTGATATTTAGTTTACATGCTTCTATTATCGGCAAGTGATTTAACGGTTTAGCACTATTTGTAATTACATAGTAACAAATTCCAATTCACTGGTTTTGATGGAAAAATCGCAAATTTAAGATAGCATTTACTTTCAAGAATTTTTTGAATGAAAATATGAAATTTGCATATGAAATTCGCAACTCAAGAAAATAATTTGATCTTGCCAATTATAGTTACAAAACTGCTTATTTTTGTAGTAAACTAGTGCATGCCTGACAGAAGAAGTTTCTTCAAACTACTCAATTAGACTTTTTGTCCTAAAACATGTTTGAAACAAGTTTGCACGATAATAATTAAGCGACAACATTGCAATATTTTTTTACAACTGTTCCTTTATTCGCAAAAATGAAAGATATTCAACATCATTGCTCAACGCTAATAAAGGTGAAAGAAAGTTTTCCAATTTTGAAAAAATAGCCTGCACCGTAAGATACAGCGCTGATCTCAGAAAAGTAATCACTGTCAGTTTGATTTTCACGTTTCTTGCAGTTTTTACTAGTTCTTGTCATCTGCGATTAACATTTGGTCATGAACAGAGATCACTTCTAGTTACCTCTAATTTGAAATAATAGATCATGAAAGCAATTCGCACCTTGTGAAGCTTAAAAAATGATATTAAAAGATTCAAATCTGTATCAAAATTAATCATTATCATTTTCTGCAACTGATCACTTAATGAGCTATAGGGACTATCAACTTTGCATATTGATAAAATGTTTTATTTGTCCCTCATGTAAAGAAGGTATACACTGTGTGAGTTGAATTTTATCCTTTTCTGGAATTCTCTCTGTTTGTTGGGATGCATTATAGATGTTGCATGTCTTTCATAAATTTCACATTTCTTTAGACGAAGTTTGATATTTTTCCACAAACTTTCGGCAAATTTATCATACATTTGTTTATTTCTCAAAAATAGGTAAACCACTTTTGCTTTGCTTTTGTAGACAATTTTACAAACTTGCAATAAAGAGATTCTTGGAAATTATTTCATTTTTTTAGAAAGAAGAAGAAAAACACTCAAATAAGTAAAATAAAAAACGGCATGCATGGTTATCTCGCCCCGGTTGTACACTTCGATAAATACTTCAGAGAGAAAATTGGATTGCCTGTTCTAATAAATCTCACGTTTCTGTCAATGAATTTGATTCCTTGTCTTATAATGACTCCTGACGTGTGTGTTAATTTTGTTAGACAACAAAATTGACGTTGTAATATAAGTTTTTATTAGAAAAAATGTTACTCTGATGTTTAATACGCCTGACGTTAGGATGATGGCTGGCCAAATTAACGAATAAAATAAATTGCAGGGGAATTAAATGCCCATATTAGAATTAAGAATCTTTACAAGATAGCAAACGAAACAGTGAGTAAGCTTAGCCGTTCTATAGTGAGCGTTCATGTGAGATTCTATCGCTATAGCTCTTACGGATTTCAGCTTAATTGGACACAGTCTGTTGTGTTTCCCAGACGAACGTTAGTTCGATCAAACGCCGGTATTTCTTACCAACAATCTGCTACGTATTATGATGGATAGCAACCGGTGATTTCATGAATTAGGTAACAGATTGTACTACAATGATCGAGTATGCAAGTCGATGTCTAATGATGCGGATTTTAGAGTCAATAATTGAACTTTGATTTCACACGGCTAGAATGAATTCACGAATCGATCTGTCATGAGTGTGACGTCAGTCCAAAAACAAGCCTCATATTATTTTCAATTCCAACTGAACAAAAAAATCAATCAAAATTTCAACATTGTTAATTATTTTTTTTAGAATTTCAATTTTTTGCAAAATTTTTGAACTGCTCCAGTTGTGTGGAACTCCTTTTCACCGTGATACATGTTCAAGAAAATTTGTATACAAAAGTGCTATGTCTCATGGTAAAATGACGTAACTTGAATAGAACACTGAAACTCCTTGAAGAAAAATATGAATATTGAAATTCTCATTATTCCTGCTTATTACAAGCGGCTCGTAGAAAGACCGTATGTCGGCAGGTATAATTCAAAGTCTCTCAAGAAACAAGTCGACTAAATCATTAATGTATGCACTTTCATTAGTCATCTACTAAAATAAAAAAAGAGCCAAGTTTAACTTGTATCGTAAGGGAGAAAACGCTCAAGACAATTATTTTTGCTTGGAACGAAACTCATTATTCTAAATGTTTGTTCTTTATTAGTTTCGTTCTTCAATTCACACAGACGCGAAATTTGAACCCAACATTCTAATACGAGAATGATCTAAGATTCCTTAAACTTTTGACACTACCGGGATATAGGTATAGAACGTATCAAGCAGTATTCTCAGAGGCTTATGATTCTGAATTTAGTTGAATTTCATGAGCTTAGACGGATAAGTCCAACGATAATGGGCGGTTATTAATCACTGATAATAAGTGTTTCCTGATATTAAATAAGTGATTAATCCCGCGTGTATGTGATAGTTGGCAGATATTTGAAACGATATGAAATCCAGCAAAAGCTGATCCAATAAGGCTATCGACGGGGCCACAGTGTTGCGTGGCTAACAGGCGTGCTGCGTTACGCAAGGCGGAAGTTCAATACTAAGCGAACAATTAATTAGGAATGGCCCGGAAATTGAAGACGAAGCAACTACACGCCCTCGCCTTTAGCATGGTCATTAGCGATCGCGCAGCTGACATCACAAAGACCAGGCGAAAATTGCATCGCGGTAGATTGCAATTCTGTCAATAACGTACCTAACGATCTGAAAGTATAAAACCCCCGGCAATCTCGGTGGAAACAGTCGGCGTGTATACAGTTGGCGCGGATTTTACTTTGAAACGCAAACAGCTAAACAGACGTACGTACTGACGCAAATGTAAACAGCAGCAGACAAAATGCGGAGGATCACTTTGTTACGAAATAAAGCGACGGGGTTATGAAACGCTAGTCAACATTGCCGTGTCTAATGGCTTATTCAAATCAAGTTTAATGAGCGCGGATTTTGAATTCCAAAGATGATGTCATTTACTGATCTTTGCAATCCGAAATAAACGGCATTAAGGTTCCTTCTTCTAACCCGCCCTGATAAATAGCTCGATTGTGCAGAATTCTGCGATTTATGTAGGTCGCTTTAGTGTCAAATCATTGTCGAGGTGCGTGTTTGTGTCTATCTGTGTTGGTTATTTTCGAGCACAGACAAGAGGCTGACTGTCAATCAATCTGATGTACCGATGCGACATAGAAAGACCTGCCACGCAAATTGAAAATTATTTTGGATTTAAAATAATAATGTTTATCTAACTTTAACAACGTCGCCTGGCAAATCACAAATAATGGAAGAAAATCATTTTATTTACATAGAGCAGTTGACTCACGGCAAAGACATGTAGGCCATTTTAAAGTCAGATCATTGTCAAGGTATCTGGGTTACATTAATGCCGAATCACTTTCAAATGAGACTCTTTTGATGCAAGTGGATAGTCAATCAATCCAAAGTGAAAAGTGGATGCAAATTGCCACGCGGCATCGACCAAAACCCATTCCGCATTGAAGTCGTCAACTTTGCGGTTTTTCCGAGCCATTGATGAGGCATCTCCACGATTATACTTTCACCGCTGGAATAATATCCTCCAAATCGTCGAATCTATTAATCTCAAATTATTATGAATAATTATCTCATGCGGCTATTTACGAGTTGTAAAGGAGTCATATCGGAATATTTCATGCACAGGATATTAAAGGATATTGTATTTTGTATTGAAAGTGATATGATTTCAGCGAGCAGTATATATACGGCTTGAGAAGATACGTCATACAGATACATGACAGATAGTCATTATGTTCTGATTTTTTTACACAAGCTTCAACTGGTATCACTTTTTTTAACGGATGATTTAAAAATGTTGCGCGTTCTATTTCACTGCCACTATAAAAGGCGAGTATATTTTTACTTCAAATTTATAAAAATCTCTCCCAGACCGTGTGTGCCGAGCAGTCTCGAGTGTTACCATTTGAACTTTTGAAGACATTAAGCGAATGTCAAGTTGTCATAAATTATCCGTTAAAATAAGTGTAGACTTCAAAACTGGGCCACGTATTTGCCTGAGGATTAGCGTTTTCATCGCGAACGAACTCTTACTTTAGTTATCCATGGAATTAATAATAAACTTCTGTCATCTTTTCGTAATGCGAATCGCTAACGTAAAACACAAACCAATCTCTTAGAATGAATAACCAAAATTGCAGCTGTGATTTTTGCAGCTGTGACACTAATGATATTTATTAGACTTTTTTATACTTTTTTGTAATGTAAAAACATTACTGTAAAATTTGAAATGTGAACGAAAAAAGTATTTTCGAAGGAAATTAACAAATGGATTGCGGGTGAAATTGAATTCACATCTCAGGGATATAAATATTTTGCCTGTAACGACAATTAATGAATCGAGCTTGAAACAACCGAGCTTCCTAAGGGACATTGTAATGCAACCGCACGCGTGAAAATCTTGATTTGCATGTCTCTGCAGAGATGCATTTAGGTCGATGGCATTGATTTATTGCACAGTATCTTTCAACTTAATACAAAATTACAACGAGGAAACTGATTTTTTTTCACAAATGCATTCGTAAAAAAGTGTAGACTTGAATAAAAAATGTTGTTGCGTGCTCGACAGGCAGTGAAAGATGAGAAAAAATCGAGTTGGACAATTGGAATTAAATTTCCCGAATGAAGCTTTCAGAAAGGAACACTGGCGCTAGCCGGAAAGTTTGACAATCTGTTTTAGTGTAAGTCGAAACGACATTAAGTTTTGGAGTACTACACCTGTTCGTTCTCAAGTGTTTGAAACTAGACAAAAAAATATAGACCTGAAAGTTAAGATTGCACAGCACCTGATGTTGGTTAGTTGCGAGTCTAGTTCGGCATGGAATCAGCAATGGCGATGTGTTTTTTGCCCGCTCAGCAATTGAAAGCTGAATGACCTATCGAGTTAGGTAAACGCCGACAAAAGTAGTTTCGAGAGCAGTTCTTGAAACACGATTTTTTTAATTGAGAAAATTTCAGCTTGGAAGTCAAGCTCATTGTTATACAATATGAGTTAAAAAGTTTAAAGGACTTTGTGTGTTTTTTTCAATAACATAAATATTAACTCTCACGGACGTAAATATAAACCAAAAATGTAATTAGAAATATATATTTTTCATAAAAATTTTATAAAATCAAAATCTAAACTGCTTATACAAATAATTGCACCTTTTTTATGAATAAATTATATAATTAGCATATAAAAAAATATATGCTATGCTATGCTATGCTATGCTATAGAATATTATTAAATAAAAAAAAAATGTTAATTATTAATTTTTTTAGTTTTTATATATATTATTGTTTTTAAGGACATTTTGAACATTTAAATGTCTTAAATAATATTTGTATAAAATATTTATATTATTGAGATATCAATTTTCAAAATATAACTGTTATATACAAGTTTTTATAAAATTTTGATATAATTTAATTTTATATTCTGTAATTTATGAGTGTTTATAATGTAAATATATTTTCCATTCCATCTTTAAAAAGTTGATGAAAGGCGGAAGTTGGCCGCGGGTTGGACCTTTGGCCAAGTTCGCGTGTCCAACTTTTATTTTTTGACAGTTTGAAATTATGAATATGTGGCGCGCGTGAAGTGCGCGCCTCTCTCCTATTATATAAAATTTTTATAAATTTGTTTATATTTCTGTCCGTGAGGGTATGAGAGAAATGTTGTAACATTTGCTGTATGCCAAATATTTCGGATGAAAAGATTTGCATCCGGATTGTGTATTGGATTTTGAAATTGAAAATTACATCAAATCACTCAAATTAAACAGAGATTCTATAGTATTTCAAACTCGCTTTAGCAAAAGCTTTTATATCGTGGATAGTGAGCCATTCATGCACAGCTTGTACTGACGCACAGTGAAGGTAAGATTTGAGGATAGCGAAACACGCGGTATGCATAGCGCAAGTGTTTGTTTCAGTTACGGCTTAGCGAAGTTAGTAAATAGAAAGTTGCAAAACTAACAAAAAATGAAAACTCGGTGAAGACAAAACAAAGCATTCGGCATGTGTGTGTCAATTTTATATTCGCATGAATCTCATATGACTCAGAATTTGATTTGAAAACAATGCAATTTAAGAAAACAAATTCGATGAATTGTTCATCTCACTGTAGAATGAATTTTCGCGGAAATTTTTAACAAATTGTTCGCGTTGTTGGAGTAAAAAAAACTGATGAGATTTTTTATCCCATTCTCTGGACAGAGATGGAGTGTTAAATTAACTTCATAATCTTGTTTCTCTGCAGAATTGCGATTTTCGAACACTCGCATACTTGGTTGTTACCAAATCCGTTGTTTGGTTATCAAGTTCTACATCTTCGGTCGAGGCATTTGATGGTCTTTGCGTTAATGGAGAATCCATTATCAGCCTTACATTCACGGTTCTTTTCCACCACTGATACCAGGGTGATACCTGATCCTAAAAAGTAATGTCAACATTTTATTTAAAACATCGTATTTCAATGAAAGCTTTTATATGTTTTTTACAAATAATTGAATAAGGTTATTTGTTTGATATATTTTGTCGTTGTTTCGTCAAAAATGATTCCTAATTACTCATTCCATCAAGCTTATTATTATATTTTCCAACACTGGCATATTTTAATAATAACAAGTATGTATTAAAGATATATCTTAAAATTTGAAATAAAAAATTGTATCCTTAACGTGATCTCAATATAGACACCAAGTGTACCAATAAGTCGCACTAAAAGCACATTTTGTTTCTAAAAAAGTTAGAGTCAAGTTCTGTTAAAACAGCTTAATAAATGGTATATGCTTTATTAATCAGAATTACCGGACCAACTACTTTTGAACAGTTATCTCGGTGTGTGTATATATACTGTAGTTACAGTATATTATGACTTCAAAGTTTCAGCATTAATGCCAACGGTTGGACGACTTTGCAATCGTTCCAACGTTAAATCAACGTCAGCAGACGATGTTCATAGACTACATTGAACTAACGTCGGATCGGTTGTGTATACAAAGTCGGATCAATGTTGGCAAGTTAACGGTGGCAGCCAATGATGGGCCGACATGGAACCAACGTTGGTAGACTGCGTATGGAGCCACGTTGAATCAACGTTGGTACAGTTGTTCCACTAACATTAACTCAACGTTGTTTTCCAACGTCAGCGAACAACGTAAGTCCAACGCAGAAGTTACATTCCCGTACGACATAGCATTCATGTTTTTTATTAATTTTAATAGAAAATAAAAAGAAACATTACGTTGACACATAAATATTAACATTTAGTTTTTATTTCATTTTTAAATATTGTTTTAATGTAGTAACTTATCTTAAAGTTCATTAAATCAAATCAAATTCCGAAAAAATTTAATAAATATTTCGACTACACTGAGAAAAATTTCAGGGTATAATTGGATGGAACCGAACTGAACTATTGATAACTTGAGTTTTTCAGCTTATTATAAGTTAAATTCAGCATTTTATTCCTTGAGTTAGAAAATTAGAATAATAAATTGAACGTTAACTCTCTTTTCAATTATTTTGACGTTTTATTTAATGAAACTTCAACGTTTTATTCGTCAAGAACGACTCAACTTATTATTCCTTGTCGCCCACCGAATTATTCGATGGTGGCGG
>JAPYZS010002485.1:0-17791 GCA_030522925.1 Trissolcus japonicus
TTTTTTTTTTTTTTTTTTTTTTTTTTTTTTTTTTGTATTATTAACAACATTCAAAATTTGTTAATCAACAATAATTTTGGGCGAATAACTTCACATTACAGTGATTCGAGATACTCGTTTAAAGTTTAACAATTTTATCCCAAATTTTATCAACCAAACAAAACTGATATTTAAAAATAAACACTATACGGTGCAAGTTGCTGCTTTGAAAACGCTCTACTTGAGCGTGGGAATATTTTTTACAATTTTAATGATCCAGCAAATATAGTAACAAATATGAAGGACATTTGCGCATCGATCCGATGGCGCAAATCTTGAGGATGGGAATTGCAAAGGATGAGGAGCACCGTTTACTCACCTAGTAAAATTAATTGGTGCTGAAAATAGATGTTTTCTGAGGCCACGTGGAGACTTGGATGAATCCTAGGATTTCCAAGGTTTAATCCACCGTGCAGACCAACACACAATTGCAGCAAATATTTCGAAGATTAAATTTTTACCAAAATTTAGCGATTAAGCAACAAATCCAAACATTTTTTATAGAAAGAGTAGCAAAGCAAAAGCTAACTCGAATGCGTAGCGCGGTGCATGATCCGCCCAATTCTCGTGACGTCATGCAGCGCAGTGTTTTGAAAACACAAGAATTAGAAATTAAGTGAGATATTTGATCGAATATAAATTTCTTTTAAAGTTTATTGAAATATTATTCAGGGCCGTATTTCTAAAGTGGTGACCCCCAATTTTTAAGAAAATTTTATTTTTCAAAAACAATGTTTACAAAAGGCTTGCAAATTTTTGCATGACCCTTTCAGAGATTTTTAGCGTTATTTCTAACAGACATACGAAAACGACCCAAAACATCCTCTAAAAACCCGTGAGAAACAATTATCAACAATTTAATTATTATGTAATCAAATTTGAATAATGATCAATGCATTCTTTATCATTCAAACTTGAGAGAATTATTCATAACTCATTATTCATTATTCTAATTTTTTCATATTCTTTACAATCTAACTTATTAACATTTCTGAGATATGATTTATAAAAATCAATATTCATGCGGTTACCTCTACTTAAGTTTTATTTCACATTCTACTTCCAAGAAATAGTCGAAATTCTGACCCTTTACTATTTTAATTTGAACATATATAAATTTTTTGAACGAGAAAGTTAAGGTGATTGCTCAACCCCTCTTAATTTTGAGAAAACGAGTTCCGATAGAACTCCAACAATTCTCAATGAAATTGAACAAAAATCAATCCAGCAATTGAACAAAAATCAATCCAGCAATTGATTAAATATCAATCTATTGCTGGATTGATTTTTGTTCAATTTCATTGAGAATTGTTAGAGTTCTATCGGAACTCGTTTTCTCAAAATCAAAATTAAGAGGGGTTGAGCAATCACCTTAACAAGAGAGTACACGAAACCGAACAAGAGTGTACGAGAGAGTTCACAAGAGAGTACACAAGAGTGAACGGGAGTGTACGAGGGCATTTTTAGAATCCGATAAATTGCAAAAAAAATTTTATTCCAAATTCAAAATCGGAAAAATTTTTGTTATTTTTGTTATGTGAATTTTCAATGAATTTTTATTCGTAATTCAAAATTTGTCTAATTTTGAATTGTGAATAGAACTCATTCAAAATTCATCCGAATTTAAATTCTGAATGAAATTTAATCCGAATTTAAATTTTGATCGAGATTTCATTCAATTGATTTTGAATTATGAATAAAAATTCATTCAAAATTAACATGAATTAAAATTTTTTAATGAGGATTTATTCAATATTCAAAATTCATTGAATAAAAATATGCCTATCTCAGCTTAGGAGTAAGAAGAAGTACATCTACTGCGGGAATGTGCAGGCTGCTAGACATCTGCCTGTATCAGTAGATCAAAAAGCAGGCAGACAGATCTGCCTTCAGGCTCATATGTGAGGGCAAGTGGAGAGGCAGAAATCTAGGTCATACGGAAATTGTGAGGAGACCCTTGTGACCAGACCTCCAACGCATGAACGTGGATAGAATTATCAAGAGGTACCTGTCCAGTTTTGGCAGCCGCAACATGGAAACAGTTTGGTATTATCCTTTTGGAGAGTGCTGAGGATTTCTCCTTGAACAAACTACTAACTTTCTTAAAGTGGGTGGGGATCAGGCAGTAATCCTACCGGACCTAAGTGGGGGAATAGGTGTACAATGGCGCGAGCTAAGTGTACCTGAAAGCGTACCCCACAAGTTGCAATAATAATGATACTAATCAAATATTGCACCTTAACATATATTTAACGCATTTTTCACTTCAGCGGGTCGCTTCACTAACAACTAGTTATTGGGGCTATAGAAGGAGTTTAAAATTTATAAGAATTATAATTTAAGCAGTCTTAAAATATTTCTGGTAGATGAATTCAGTTATGTATTTCTATAAGTTTAATTTAATTTAACATAAAATTTAATTTACATACATAATGTTCGGAAATTTGACTATTTACCGACATCTACCGATAACCAGGCAGCCTTACCGCAACGCACGACCGTCCACGCGCGCGGGACAAAGCTAAATCGTTGCATCGCTCGCGCGCCGCTAGGCGGCGGTTGTCGCACTCTACGCGCCCCTCTCACAAGCGAGCCGATTAATTGCAGGCCTAAATAAGGCTGCTCTTGTCAGTGGCAGCCACTGCACTCAGCGACTGGGTGGTGATTACACGGGCGACTCGTGTGCGATCTCCTCGAGATCCTTTTGCCGGGCGAACTTGAGCGACTCAAGCAAGCCTCTCTCTCGTACACATACGAGACGTGAAATACCTTGTATTTCACACCCGGTGCAACTGGTCACCCTGCATCAGGGGCCATTCACCGGCGCACACCCTAGCGACTAGGGAGCGTGCTCGAAGGTACTACAGCGACCTCAAATCGAACGCATCGCGAGGTGCGACGCTCTAGTTCTCGCATCTCCGGTCACCTAACCTAGGTGACCGCTTCGTCGACATCCCCTAGCGACTAGGGCGATCGTCAGGGTACTCCAGCGACTGGAGCTCACCCTACCTCGAACGCATTGCGAGGTTCCGCACCTAGTGCTTGTACCCCCGGTCACCTACCATCAGGGGTCGTTACTGAAACTCCCACCAGAGACAGGTTGGCGAGTCACAGCGAGATCTATCGCTCACCCAGAGACATTATCACCGGCGACCGGTCGATAAGTGTCCACGCTAGAGGGCGCCACTATCCCCTACACGTTCAAGCCAACCAACGAGTCGCACTTTCGCCACGAGAGGGCGGCGCCAACGCTAATACTCTGCTCGTCGAGAATCTCCAAGTACAGAGGGCGCCACGAGCGAAATCCCAAACGCCGTGGAAACAAGCCTAGAGCGCTTAGATCAACGCGGGTCTGCCCAATCAGCGACCAGCCATTACAGGTCGCTCGGCTTAAAAACAGTAGCTGTCAGAGGACGCCACAGGGCGGATTCCCAAACACATAAAAACAGAGAAGTTGCAAACAAGTTTGATCGTCTTTTTCAATAAGACTCAGCACGAGCAGTGGGAAAAACTGCCAGCAGCACGCACGCCATGCGACGTCGTCAGCAATTATTTTTATGTTCCAACAATTTTTTATTTCTTTTTTATAATATGCCAGCATTTTTTGTGACACATCTTAAACAATTTCGGGGTTATAATTAATATCAAGAATGTTTATCATTCATCTACACAAATCAACTACATACGAAAAAAAACTTACAAGAAATTGCTCCAATGTACCAAAATTTATATCAATATTTCGGATGTTTTTTGGCAATGAACAAATGGATAATCGTCAGACAATAGAGTTAAAATAAATTACAAAAATTCAATTACACTCAATAAAATGTCCAAACAGAGCATGTTGACTCTGTAACACAGTGTTCAATACCTGAGCGGCTGCCGTGATACGTGTGGCTAGACTCTCTTTCGGGGACAAATTCTGGGCGCCAGGTCACTTAACCGCCAGTGATCGAGATCCAGCTCTCGAACGGATTTCGTGATCTGCAACCTGCAAACAGGTTCAGAGCAGCTAGCTAGCTTTGCTAGCTGAGTTTGAAGAGCGGTGGAAAATAGGGTGGTAGGGTTCTATTTCTAAAATAAATTAGAAATATATATGAGTCGAAAATTTATATAAGTTTATATATGTTTCATATAAGTCGAAATTATAAGAAATATTATTCAATGTTTCATTTTAAAATCACTAGTTCTAACTTAAATGGTCGAGTAATTGCTGGCCCTGTCAAAAACGATAACCCCGACCTCAAGTAACGGTACCCTGGAGCTGATCCTTACTACCATTTCCTCCCTCGAAACTTCGTAATTCATGCAACGTCTCGACATTTTCACCATGCCGCAAAATAATTCGATTTCTAAAATGACAGCAAGTTTTACGTTGATGACCAGTGGTTCTATTCCGAGAAAGCGACTTACATATCCACAACAGGTGGCATTCAAGGATCGGTAGACCAGCACTTCGTGACAGTTTGCTGTTGGCTTGCTGGTCAAAATAGCTCCTTCCGACAACCGGATCTCTTAGGTAATCAGCCGTAGTTTTTTATCCAGTTGTCAGCCAAGGTTGGATGGTCAAGAAATCTCACATTGATATCACATAAAATGTTGAAGCGATAAGGTTTTTAGGTGCCAAGAAGTTATGGTTTTGGTTTTAGAATTGCAACTAAATGGTTTGTGAACTAAGAATGGAGCAGATTTCATTTTCATCAATCTGATACTTTCGTATGATATATAAAACTTGTTTGAATTTGTATGATGTACTTAATATAACTTTCATGTTCATTGCAATTGAAATCTTAATAATTTAAAACAATTGTGCATATGTTTTTTTCAACTTACTTTTGCATCTTTCAGCAGATCTTTCACTCGGCAATGCATTGATACATCTGATCCTAGTTGTGATGTTATATTGTTATCAGGATCCTCAAAAAACGGTCTCGGTTCAGGCGTAGATCCCGTATCCGTTGCAAAAATCTCATCTTCGTAAATCTATAAGGGGAATCATCAAGTTTAAAACAGGTAAATTAATGTGCAAGCATTACAATGTGAACACAACATAATTAAGCAGACATTTTTTTGACATATTTTTAAACGACATTAAGATCATGAAATTTGTTTGTCGTATTAAATTTCTTTAGCTGGCTGTATATTGTTCAATTATTCAAAAACTAAGGTTATCTCATAAAAATTACGGCTACTTCCGATTAAAATGAATACGTAATGTGCAGCGCAAGTTAATTGATAATCAATTTTCAATAATCAAAAAAATTAAATTATCAAATTTTTGAAAGATTTGAAGAGATCACCTGTCATTTCTTTACTTTACAAACGTTAGACAAAAGCTTATGTTTATTTCAAATCACAATGAAGTATAAAAATTGTTTATTTGGAATTCCCCTTCATAAAATGTTTATTCTATTGTTTAAAAATTAATTGAACTCTAATCGGCCAACTTTTCAAAAAAAGGCATATTTTGTGTCGCTTTTTTGACTTGTCATTATCAATTGACAAAAAAGATATCTGGAAACCATACATTTTCTATATTATATGATTACTAGCTGAATGGCCGTACTTCGCACGAGCAATAATTGTCGCTGCTGTATTTCATGTGGATCCATCGAAAAAAGCCGTAGTTGCTTCAAGTTAGTTGTTAGTCCTCACTTTATTAATTACTAAATATTTCTACCCACACGATGGTAGTATTACATTATATCTTGATTGACAAAAATTCCTATATCACAGCAGGCCAAATATTATAACTATACTAATTAATTAAAATACATAAAATTTTGAATTTTACCGTCGGAAGCGTATAAATAGGAGTTGCGAACATACATATGAAATGTTAATCCTACAGGAATTTTTGATTTTATGAACATGAATCTGGAGTTACATCATTAGATATCGGAAAAACTACGAATGTAAATCATTAAGGGGACTGGCAAGCGAAAAATGGCGAAAATTTGAAGAAAATAAAAAAATATTTCATTGCATTTCCGGAAATATTCAAGTATCCTTTTTTATGTAACATTTTTATTTTTTTAGTAAAAAAAAGTATAAAAAAGTAAAAATTTCAATCTCTTTTTCTCAAAAACTTTATGTTGCCAATTTTTTCTATTCAAAATGTTCCAGGGAGTTCATTTTTTGTCAAATTTAGTTTTTTTTTAAATGATCAGAATTTAGTTACCCTACAATCTATACTGACGGATATTAATTGCATTAGTTTTAAGCAAAGTTATGAACAAAATAGAAAAAAAAACACGAATTTTTCGGTTTTTTAGCTTTTTTTATATCATTATCCATTATTTTTTCTTTTATATATTTATTAAAAATCCGTTACTACAATTTATAGTATTCCGAATAACGAATAAAATAATGACAATAAAATCGAAATCGGTTAAAAATTAAGATCCCTGGAGTATTTTGAAAATATGGATCGTACAGTATATTTTTGTTAATAAACAATAAATTAATGTTTTATTTCAGTGATTTTCAATGTGAATTATCAAGTGTGACCTAAAAGCTAATCATCCTTAGAAAATGAACAGAATTTATCAAACATTAGAGAAATAAGTCATTGTCACGTGGTGGTGGTCGGTCACCACGGAAGATTTTGCGCGGGGAATTTTCTATCGGGTCTCGCGGGTTCAAAGGCAACCGAACCGGGTTCAAGTTGGGCCTGAGAGAACGCGATTGAGACGGACAGACGGCACGTGAATAATGGAGTCAAACTCACCGTTTCGGAGCAAAAGAAAACAACAAAAAGCCGCGGCGTCAAGTGGCAGTCGTCGGCGCGGCTCGCTCTCGTGGACGGTCTGCAGGGCTCGTCTTCGTCGACGTATCTCCGGTGTTGCTCTCGCTCGGTCGCGGTGCTCGGCAGCGGCTCTCGCGAGGGTGAGGGGCGGAAACAAGGGCAAGCTTAGGTCGAAAAAGGGTTACATTTAGGGCGATACGGGGCGCGAGGGGAAAGGGCAGGTAATTCGTCAGTTGGTAGTAACGGCACTGTCAACTGCCAGTTTTAAAAGGCGCGCGAAGGTCACGTGCGCCTTTGATTGGCCCGCGCGACATCGATAGCTGGACCGATACGATAATCGATCTAACGCTCCACGGATCCGTCACAAGGCCCCCTCCGGAGCCCTTCAATCATGGGTTGGAGGGCCAATCCGCGGAGTCGCGCAGGGCCGTTAAAGGGCTTAAGGCCCTTCTTTTGCGGGGCCTTCTTTTTGGACCGTCTCCTAGGCCTGGCTCTCCTAGGGGGCCTCTGGCTCCGCGAAAGCGGGCACGTTGGGCACCAATACTCCACCGGGCTTTGGTGGTGGGTGCCAGGTGCACCTTGGCCTAGCAGGGCCTGGGCCAGTATTTGGTCTGCTCCGATTAGGAGGGGCTGCATCAGCGGCGCCATCTGGGACGCGCAGGTGAGGTTCTTCTGCCAAGTTCTTTGGCGGCACTCTTTCCTGCGCTGGCGCATCTTGGGGCGTCGCTGGCGGTTCAGGCCCGGGCGGTTTTCGGCCACAGGCCGAGGTACTAGCTGCTCAGGTCCTTCCGGACCTGACGTTGTACCTCGGCGGCAGTTCATCCCGCCCCGTCTGGTCCTCTTCTTCTTTCTCCCCTCTGTACCAGTTGGCTGCTGGTTGGACGGTGGCTTCTCCACCAGCACGTCCATCAGAGAGCGGAGGGTGGATCTTGCGCGGTCTTCCCCGACGACTCTTGGCTCCTTCTCCACCTCCATAGGGGACGGGCATATGTCTGCCTATGAAGTGGGGGGGGCGGGATTAGCAGCTCTTTGTTTCTTCCTGGGGTTGGCCTCGCTGGCGCTTACGAGGCCCCGCTGAGGCCTGGGACGGAAGAGTCCGTCTGGAGGAGGGCCTCCTTCTGGGCGAGCGTCACATCTTCCTGGCTCATCTGAAACAAACTCAGGTTGTGCTGTAGTCGAGGGCTCATGATAAGGTTCGGTAATGTGGCTTTTACCCGCGCTCTTGCCCTGGGGGTAAACAAGGTCGTACACAAGGGGCGAACGGAGTTTGGCAACTGTGAACGGACCATTGTATCGTTGAAGCAGCTTTGAGGCGATATACTGGGCAGCAGAGGAGAGGGTATATTGGCGCTTCCAAACGCGGTTGCCTACCTTATACTCATGCTCTCGAACTTGCTTGTTGTAATCAGCCTCATATTTATCGGCGGCGTTGCTGATATGGCTTTTTACCTGGTCTTGGAGCCTGGAAAGTTCGCGAACTCTTTCCTCCCATTGCGAGGTCGTCTGCGGGACGATGGATATGGGGCCTTCCAATTTCTCTCGCAACGATAAGGTTCCCGTAGTCCACGGCCTAAATTCAAGAAAGGCTGGGGTAACTCTAGTAGAGGAGTGCACAGACTTGTTGATGGCAAATTGGAATTCGTCTAGCAAAACATCCCACGACCTAGGTTCTCCCTCTTAATAGGCCATGAGCATCCCTTTTGTGACCTAGTTGGAGCGTTCGGTGGGGTTTGCTTGGAGCCAGTACGTGAGGGTCGTGAATTGGGTGGTTCCAATCCCGTCCAAGAATTCTCGCATGGCCTTGTTTGCGAATTCTGTGCCATTATCTGTCAGGCACATCCGGGGTACTCCCTAGCGGTAAACCACGCGGCTCTTCAGGGAAGCTATAATTGTTTTGGCGTTAGCTTTCCTAAGCGGGACAACTTCGACTCATTTGGTAAATAGGTCTTGAAAAACTAAGACGTACTGGTGTCCTTGCAAGCTTGGTGGGTAAGGACCCATCACGTCGGCAAAGACGATCTGCCATGGTTGTTCGTATTCACGGCGTCCTATGAGGCCAGGAGGCTACGTCCTGGGGATCTTACACGCTTGACAAGTTTGGCAGCTGCGCACGAACTCAACGGTGTGCGCATAGAAGCCTGGCCAGTAATACAGACGTTAGAGCTGTCTGGATGTCTTGTCCACACCTAGGTGTCCGGCAGTGGGCACCTGGTAAGCTTGGCACAATGCAGCATCGCGAGACTCTTGGGGCAGAACTTCCAGGCATGGAGGTCAGAAATGAGCGGGTCAATGAGTTGATCGCGTAAATGGAAGTAGAGATGACCATTTTCGTCTTTGTAGTCTTGGGCTTTTTTAAAGCGGCGCCAATACCATTTATCGGTGCTCTCTTCAAGGGTTGCAATGGCATCTTGATCTTCGTACATTCGGGATAGAGCATCCGGGACATGATTCATGGCTCCAGAGCGGTGGAGAATTTCCATGTCATATCCCATCACCTCCATAGACCAGCGAGCCAAGCGGTCTGTCGGGTTTTTCAGGTTTTGGAGCCAGCGGAGGCTGCTGTGGTCTGATCACTTTAAAGTGATAGCCTTCTAAATAGGGGCGAAATAATTTTATTCCCCAGACCACTGCAAGGCACTCGCGTTCTGTCGTGGAGTATCTTCTCTCCGTGTCCGACACCCCTTCTTGATTCTGCGCCAGGGCAGCTCCGATGCCTGTCGCACTGGCCTCAGTCTGAAGGAGGAAGGTCTCAGCAAAGTCGGGGTAAGCCAGAGTTGGAGGACTGGTGAGCCTGTTCTTCAACAATCTCACGGCCTTCTCTTGGTCTTCACCCCACACCCATCTGTAATTTGTCTTCAGCAGGCTATGGTATGGAGGGGCGGCTATGGTTGAGAAACCAGGGATGAAGCGACGATACCAAGAGGCCATTTCGTTGAAGACACGAACTTGGTGTGGGTTTTTGGGCGTTGGATAGTGGAGGACAATATAGAATTTTCTGGGTCTGCTCGAATGCCATGCTCATCCACAATATACCCCAGGCATTTGACGCTCGCACAACCGAACTCGCATTTGTCCAGATTGAGCGTCAATTCGGCCCAACGGATTTTTGCTAGCACTTTCTCTAACCGGTAGAGGTGCACTTCCGAAGTTCTCGCTGTGATAATAATATCATCCATATATGTAAATACTTGGGGAACCATATCTGGGGTTATTAGTTTGTCCAGTTTTTGGAACACACTGGGAGCATTACAAATGCAAAACGGCATTCGAAGGAATTGAATCAGTCCTTTTCCAGGAACAGCGAAGGCGGTTTATTCCTTGGAATCAGGGTCCATAGCGATCTGAAAGTACGCTTGACTTCGATCCAGCTTGTTGATGTACCTGGCGAACCGGAGCTGGTCAAGAATACCTACGATATTGGGTAAGGGATAGGCATTCTTCTTCGTGACCATATTTAGCTCTGTGTAGTCACAACAAAATCTATATTTACCAGTGGCCTTCTTAACTATAACGATTAGGCTGCACCAGTCGCTCTGGAAGGGTTCAATGATATTTTGTCTCAGCATTGCGTCTAACTCAGTGTGCATCGCTTCAAGCACCACTGAGGACACTATGTGGTGGCAACCTGATTGGCGCGTGACCTTGGACATCAATCGAGTGTTTAACAATGGGTGTTATTGGCAAGTACTCAGTGGGCGGATCGACGTTCTTGTCCAAAAGCTTATCAACTTGTTTTCTTTCCTCAAGAGTGAGGCGCGAGAGTCCAGGTTGGCCGCCTAATGACGTAATATCATTCGGCTGAATGAGCCATTTAAAAGCGGTCGCTATTGGGGCAATTGCGGGGCCAGTTGGACCTTCGGGGGCATAGTCAGGGCCAACTGGGTTGGGGTCATCAAAGTTAATCTGGAAACGGAAGGCACGCACAAAGTCCATTCCCAGAATGCATTGGTAATTAAGAGAGCGCAATTCGAATCGGAAGGATGTGAGTTTCTCCCTGGAACCCAACTGATAGGGGAGATTCGCCTTCGACTGGCTCTACCATCCCATTTAGTAGGAGGATGCTGAGTTTTGCCCCCTCCGATGGTTTTAAGGCTCCTTTCAACATAAGTCCAGCTGGGCCCAGTGTCGAAAAGTGCCTGCACAAGGACACCATCGATCTTTACATTCAGGTAAAGTAGTGAATCGCGACCTTATGCAACTCGTGGGCATCGTACCAAGGTGCACAATTTAAGGGCTTGGTAGAGTTGCCTACCCAGGGGACACACACTACCACCATGGGTGAGTTCCCTTACAGGTTTCACGTGTTTTTGTTGCGGCAGTTCGGGCAAACCTGTCTGCCCTTTAAAGGGCCGCCGCACCTAGGGCAAAAAGGTCGCGGTTCTTCGGGGCAGACATTAAAAGAATGGCCGCTGCCAAGGCAATTGCAGCATCCAGGGGGAGATTCAGGGTTTCTAAGCGGGTTCTGCGGTTGCGTGCGGTTTTGGTTGGCTGTTGAGAAAAAGGGCTCGTCGGCCACCTGGCTTAGTGCATCCCTTGTTGGGTCTGAAGCCCAGGGTGAGGTGGAGTCGACTGGATCACGTTGCTGGCCGACATCAAGCTCTTTGCGAATTCTGACCGAGGTAGCGTTTGGTTTCCTTGGGCTGCCAAGGACATGGCTCCAGCTCCTCTCTTCAGCGTGAGGCCTGGAGAAGGGGGATTGAACCCCACTGGCACGGCGATCTGAAAAATCTTGTTCATCGAATCGGTAAATCCTGATTCGCGGAAGAATTACATCAGCCGATTACGACACATCGTAACGCTGCCAGCCGTTTGGAGGTTATGTTGCACAAGGGCCTCCCTCAGAGCGTCCTCCGACATATCGTAAACGGAGCTAACGAGAAAGATAGATTCGCGCATAATACTGTCCATTTTGTTCGAAATTTAGAAAATTTCTGGAATGAATTCTCAAAAAGGGCAATCTATGTTCGAAGGGCGGCATCAAAAACTAGAAACGTTCTTTGAGGGGTATTAACCAGGGCAATGGTGAAGATGATCGAAGCAAAAACTCTCAAATCTTACATAGTGGAAAATAATACATAGAAAAAAATACATAGTGGACGTTGGTCTTACGAAATCTACCATGTTTTTCTTATAAAAAATTTTATGTAGCCAGTTTCCGCGTCTCTGATTCGTGCAACTATAATCTATACGTGAAATGAGAATTTTGTATATTGAAATCAATTATTATGATAATAATCAATTTCCCTGCCGTGTTTTCTCAATGAAGATATGAAGTTACACCAACATCGTGTGGGTGTTTCCTTGAGCTCAAATTAATGACTGCTTTTTTTTATTTATCTTATATTTAATATTGAATATACTTTATTCATTAGTAAGGTCACATGAAAAACTGCAGCGCCATCAACTGCTCGTGTTGAGCACAGCTATTTAAATAATAAAAAATAAATTGTAAATGAAAACATACATTGAAAAAAATGTTTTTATCTTGATTAATTGAATGAAATTCTTTTTTGACTGATGGAAGTGTTTTGTATTTGTTTTAATATTAACCAGAGGAAAGTTTTCCCGAAGAGTAATTGAGACAAGTAAAAAATTGTGGTTACTTTTACCATAAAATTAGAATAGCAGAAAGGTTCAGATATTTATAAGAATGATTAATATAATGAACATCACGATTAATTTGCCTGCAAAGTGCAAAGTTTTTGAAGTAGATCGAAATTTCTTCTTAAATTACGGGAGCCCAACCCGCCGGCAGTTCCGTCAACAACAGTGTACGAACACTTTGTCCGGCGTATTCTCATTCTGGGTTTGCTTTGCCGTGTAAATCGTGGTAGAAAAACGTTTTTCACCAGTGTTTTATCATGTTTATTATAGCGAGAACCCGCTCCTATCCGCGTGACCCCGGCGCCGAATTCAGGGGACTCTCATCGCTTCGATTTTTGATCAACTAGCGCCATGAAACCGAGCTCATGCTCTGTGCCCTCAACGATTACGATCATGCCCTCACGCGGTCACAATCGGCGCCCAACGTGTAAAGAGAAAAAGGCAGGATACACTAGCACAAGGGAAATTCAACCTCCAACGTTAAACCGCAAATTGCACAAGATGGCGGCTCAGCCACGAGAAAAATAGACAATGCAGATTTAAAAAGAAAAGAACCAATACACTCCTGGCTAGAAAAATTTCTCGCAGAAGAATAGGTTTACACCATTATTGATAACCTCGGGGTACCAGCCGACGAAGAAGAGGACACAGGTGGCCAGGAGTCTGATCAAAAATATCCAAATCACTCCAGGAATGGGAGAACTGGTCGATGTTCAACAAGAAATACAAGACCTGTCACAATTGTACGAGAGCATAACTTCACAAAACGCGGCAAACGAAAGGAAAAAGTTACACATTATAAGTGCAAGCGGTTATGACCCTAAGGAAAAAATTTTAGGTGTATATATAAATTTTGCTGATGACTACACTGAAGAAAAACCTTGATTAAATCTAATATATTTCACTTGAATGAAGGAATTGAACAAAAAAGTTGAATAAAGTTTTTATATACTTTTGAATTTAAAAAAAAATCAATTTAAGATCTATTCAACATTTCTATTTATGATTTTGTCTATACTTGTGAGAATGTACAGCACGATTGAAGCGAGTGGGAAAGGCTTCTGTCGTCTTGTCACTAGTCAAGGATCAACTATTTTTTTTTCTATAACATTTCCTACAATTTGGAGTTATCTCTTTGAAAAATATTAGATTATTGTTAATTAATGTGTTGCAATCAGTTTTCAAATGATATCATTGGAGAATTGAGTGAAACAAAATTGCGTCATAATAAATATGACAGTGGCTATTTGCACCCAGTCCGTGCACAGTACAAGCCGAATCCTGCTTTATTTTTGTTATTGTTTCGCACGAGAGCACGGTCGCACGGACTGGGTACGAATAGCCACAGCCAATAAATATACTTGAATCAAGTAGATGTCATGGAGGTATATTATGAATGAAATGAAACCCCCTCAGAAGATGGTTATCCCGAGGGCACTTGGATCTTTCCGTAGGGGCACCGTTCCCTCGGGTTCCTGCCCGAGGGAGGTTCTGGAAACTCGAACGAAAGCAAGAAGGCAAGTAATATTTACCCAAAAAAGAAAAGTTTAAGAGGTTTGTTAACACAGGAGCTGGAAACCCAGCTCATTCTTATACCGCAATAAGTGAAAAAAACAAGAAATTCACTCATTCATTGTGAATTCCTTACACTAAAGTAGCTAGTAACGTGAATATGACTGCGGATTTCAAAGTGTTTAATATGTAGAACGTATTATACATGCAAAATATATCAGAAAAACTAGCGGCTATCAACTGTGTCGCCGCGATACGTCAGAAAAAAATTTATTCGAAAAAACTACGGTTTGGCACTTCGTAGGGTTGCCAACATCAACCTAGTTTAATCTTTCGTGCGTAATGTAATATTATTTTTTATCTTATTATTTTATTATTTTAATTGGTTTATATAAGTCATTTCATTGATCTCACTTAACAAAAGTCATGTTAAACATCTCAAGAGCTGACATGTTCAAGAGGCTTTTAGAACGTAACACATTCAAAATGTGACTTATGAATTCAAGATTCTCTCTTAACTCGGCTCGGGTACGCAGGAGAACAACTTCATGAAGCCTTTCTAAACACGTTTAATGCACCCCCTACGGCAAACTTGAGACGATAGATGGAAGTTACCGACAAGGTGTGCCAGAGATTCGAATCACCGCCTTGAACGTCCAGAGCGCTGTGCTTAAAAGAACTCTCAGTGCAATATTACAAGTGCGGCCAGGAAGGGGTCCGGATTATCGAGTGCTCCAAATGCAAAGATTTCCGCTGAAAAACGAGAAAAGCAGCCTATAAGTAATGGCATTACTGCTGCTGAACATAAAGGAAAATATAGAAGAATCTCCAGGATACACTATAGAGCCACTACAGGGACACTACGGATTAGTGAACGACGACGTTGACGACAGGAGACACTACATGATTCTCTCTGTGCACAAAAGTAAGGCCAAAGCATTTTTGGACACAGGGTCGACGATCTCGTTAAGCTTCAGACTTAGTAGAGCCTGAGGAAGAAAAGGTATCATCAGAAAAGCCGCAAATTGATTACGATGAAAAACGGCTCTGTAGAAGAGACACTAGGACTCCTAAACATGACAATAAAACTGGAAACCGGCAAATTTAATCACCAGTTCAGAGGTATTCTTATTCTGGCATACCCAGCGGTTGTTGGAATGGACTTCATGAAAATATACAAGATAATACTTGATTTCCAAGCAACTGAATAACCACTTCCAATATTCTACAGAAAAAAGGGGCAGTTAACACAAAAGTTGAGTTCAGGACTAATTGGCCGGCACCAAAATAAAAACTCTAATCGACCAGGAAGAAATATTACTGAAACACTATCTCTAAGAACACCTCCCTGAGAACACAAACAAACTAGGACTTACTTCACTGATAGAAACCGAAATTGACCTTAAAGGACAAGCACTAATACGCTAGAGGGTGCAGCACGTCCCTTAAGGTGAAATGTCAGTCGATTTCGAAAGCAACGACGGGCCGGCTTTGCCAACAGATCGTGCGCGGCGCAGATTGGCACAGCCGAACGGCTGAACAAAATTGCTGCGCCACCTGCCGCCGCGGGAAAATTCAAAAAACAGCAAAGCATATAAAAAATATAAATTTCACCCAGTGCACTTCCTTGTGGAAGACCCTGGGGAAAGAAAATTCACCCAGTGCACTTCCTTATGGAAGACCCAGGGAAAAATATTCACCCAGTGCACTTCCTTGTGGAAGACCCTGGGGAATGAAAATTCACCCAGTGCACTTTCTAAGGAAGACCCTGGGGAATGAAAATTCACCCAGTGCACTTCCTTGTGAAAGACCCTATGGATAAAATTATTTATCCAGTGCACATCCTGAGGAAGACCCTGGGGAATGGAAATTCACCCAGTGCACTTCCTGAGGAAGACCCTGGGGAATGAAAATTCACCCAGTGCACTTCCTTGTGAAAGACCCTGGGGATAAAATTTTTTATCCAGTGCACATCCTGAGGAACACCCTGGGGAATGATAATTCACCCAGTGCACTTCCTCGTGGAAGACCCTGGGGAAAAAATTATTTATCCAGTGCACTTCCTCGTGGAAGACCCTGGGTAAATAAATATTCACCCAGTGCACTTCCTGAGGAAGACCCGGGGGAATGAAAATTCACTCAGTGCACTTCCTCGTGGGAGACCCTGGGTAAATAAATAATCACCCAGTGCAATTGCTTGTAGAAGACCCTGGGGAAATAAATATTCACCCAGTTCACTTCCATGAGGAAGACCCTGGGTGAATAAATGAATATTCATCCAGCAAAATAATATGGCCTGCGTTCCCTTCGGACGCCACTGTAGGGAACAAGATCGAATCTTACCTTCGATAAAATTTTCAAAGATAATAATTAAAATTTTTTTATCAAGTATAGCGGTAGACATAAAATTCTTCAAATTGTATAGATATTTGAAATTTAATATATACAATTTAAAAAAAGAAAGAAATTAATAAAGTTTAAAAATTGAATTATTTAGTAAAATTTTTTCTTCAATGAACATGACTACATTATGATTTGCATATGTTCATGTAGTGGTATTTATAGAATGATTTTAAAGATATACTAATTCAATTTTTTTGTAATTTTAATTCAGACACATATTTCGACCGACATTCTTGTGCCTGTCTTTAATGTTCACAAACTTCACATGGGGCAACATCGCAATGACACCACATTTACGGTCACGCACACGATAGTAAATCAACATTAAATTTTTCTGTTTTTTAAAATTGTATATATTCAACTTTAGAAATCTACACAATTTGAAGAATATTTATCTTGACCGCTATACCTGAAAAAAAAATTTTCATCTTCGAAAATTTTATCGAAGGTAAGATTCGATCTCAGTTCCTACGGTGACGGCCAAAGGGAACGGTGCTTAGAATATCGTGAAGTCGATCCCCTGAGCCATCAGACCAGTCTTGAGGTATCACACACAGAACTTAACTATATTATAAATGAAATAAAACAGACATGTAAAAATAAAATAAAATCTGCTATGCTCGTAGTAAAATGCAATCGCAATTTAGTAAACATGTTGTGTCTATAAGAAATATTTACACGATTTAATTAGAAATTTAAAATCACAGGTACAGAAGTAAATTTTTGTTGAAAAATCATTGTAAAACTTCAAATACGATTATGTTAATAACAAATTTTCCGTGATTTGTCATACACAATTTTAATTAAATATTTTTAAAGAATGTACGTTACTTTGAGTATGAAAAATAATTAAAAAAGTGCACTTTTTGCAGATTTCGAGATTCAAACAAGTATAATTCCAAATTAGATAAAAAAATAAAAAATCCATTTTTTCATTCTCTTTATATGATAAATTATATGAGTATACAAATCAAGCAGTTTGCAACCGTCAGTTTTTTTACATTTACAAAAATTTCTCATTCAACCAATCATATAATTTTAAAAAGGTTTAAATTTCAAAACATATTTTTATACATTTTAACAGTTATACAATTTCTTAAGATTTTTATGAAACGATTTTAACAAGTTTTGGTAAAATTTTCTTTTGCAGTGTTTTGGCGGTGATAAATGTAAAAATAAATTGATTATTTCGAAAATGTTGATAATAATCGAAATCAAATACGAGCATCATAAATTTAAATTAAAACTTTGAAATTGTGTTGTTACAAATCAAATTAAATTCAAACTTTTTAATTATGTTGTTTGTAAAAATTTATATATATATATATATATATATATATATATTATATATTTATATATATATACACATATATATATATACATACATGTATGGAGAGAACTTTGTAGAGAGGTTGATCAGGACCCCTGGGGGAGACCTTATAAGACGGTCATGGCTAAATTGAGAAATCAAGGTTCTTCATCTCC
>JAPYZS010002489.1:0-14658 GCA_030522925.1 Trissolcus japonicus
TGCGCAACCATTCGATTTCCGTATCGATCCGCTCGGACAGCCCTAAGGGCTGCGCGATCGATACGGAAAGTGACGGGTCGATAAGCCACCCGTCACAGTACTACCATTCAATTTTATTGGTAGCCCAAGAGATATGCATCAAAAATTTCAAGATGCAATGAGTATTGAGTGGCACAGTTTTTGGAAATATAATTGCTCATGTCGTGATCATAGAATTTCAAAAAAGAGGTCTTCCACATGCTTGTATGATTTTCACATTAGATCCGCGGGATAAGCTTATAACGTCTGATCTAATTGACAAATATATAAGCGCAGAAATCTCAGAAGATGATGCAAAATTAAAAGATTTAGTTATCAAATACATGCTTAATGGACCACACGTTTCTGGAACACCATGTTATGATACACAATTCGGAACATGTTCAACAAAATTTCCGAAACCTTTTAGAGAAAAAACAACATTTGATAAAAACGGTTTTCCTCAATTTAAAAAACGACAACAGTTGAGATCAATTATTTTATAACAAAAGAATTGATCGTGGAAAGGTTTCAGTGAACAACACGATGTTTGTACCGTATAATTGGTATTCACTAAAAAAATACGAATGTCATATCAATGTTGAATATTGTTCTACTTTGGCAAGCATAAAATACCTATTCAAATATGTCTACAAAGGAAATGATTAAGCTATATGAAACTAACGGTGAAACATCACAATCAATATGTTGATAAAAATATCAAAAAACCAGAACTCAACCTTGATGAAAATATCATTAAAGAAGAGAATTATGTATATGATGAAATATCTGATTATCAAGATTCCAGATACGTTGAACCATTGGAAGCATCCTGGAGAATTAATGAATTACCATTGCACGAAAAATCTCATGCTGTTTACCGTTTGGTAGTACATACTGAAAACCAGCAAACTATAATCTTTACAGAAAATCAAGAAGAACAGTGTTTCAAACAAAAACCATGAAACGACATTTACTGCATGGTGAATGAAATCAACAAGATCCAAATGCCAATTCTCTTAAATAAATCAACATTCCCCTCTCATATACATTTGACAAAACAAAAAAACATTGGTCTAAACGTAAATATGATTCCAAAACAATTTGTCGCATAGGAACAATTATTCCCGAAGATTCTGAGAGGTTTCATTTGAAATTAATATTAAACAAAGTAACTAGAACATGATCTTGGACTCATCTTCAAACATTTACAGGGTTAACATATAATGCTTACAAAGATGCTGCTATTGCAATGGGATTAATTGACACAGATCAAAAAAATTTATAAAATTTTCGATGAAGAAGTGACAATTATGATGCCTAAACAACTTAAAGAATTTTTTTGTTGGTTTTTGATCTTGAAAATTCTCCTTTTGGCTGTCAAATTTAGAATAAATATAAAGATGTTTTATTAGAAGGTTTCAATGGTCCTAACGTCGAAAAAACTTTAAAACACATTGAACGTGTGTTAGAAAATGAAAGTTTCAAATGTTCAGATTTTGGTCTTCCTTCATCAACTTATAATGAAACAGAGAATGAATCAGAAGATAATTTATTATTTGAAGAAGAATGTGAGAAATTATTTTTTGATTCATATCGTATTCTAAACAAAGATCAAAAACAATTTTTTACTTTAATCGCGAATCAAGAAATAGATTCAAAATATATTTTCCTGGATGGCCCAGGAGGCACATGTGTACAAAACCTTGATATATTATTGTATCAATGATATTCCTGTGTTATCTATGGTCTGGACTGGAATTGCCTCTATTCTATGACCTAAAGGTATGACAAGTCATCGAAGTTTTCGATTAATTGCAAAGTTTATTATTTGAGATAAAGCACCAACAATCTCAAAAAAAGCTTTAGAAATTGTCGATGCTACTTTAAGAGATTTGTGTAACACTGATAAACCATTCGGTGGAAAAATATTTATAATAGGAGGTGACTTTTGTCAAATCTTACCTGTAATAAAAAATGTTTCAAAACGAAGAATATTAATGGAAACAATAAAACAATTTCACTTATGGAAACATTTTGAGATTCTTAAATTACAGAAAAATATGATCAAAAATGAAAATTTTTGCAAATTCTTATTATCAATAGTAGAAAGAAAAACTGACAACTTCATTATACCAAAAAATTGGAAGACAGACGACGTGTGTTCGAAAATTTTTGATCACTGTCTATCGGAACCTGATAACTTAATTAACAGAGCTATAATAGCCAGTCACAATGTGGAAATTAATCGAATTAATGAAAAAATATTGAAAAAACTACCACGTATTGAATTATTATATTACAGTATTGAGCAACATATAAAAATGTTAATGAACCAGAGTATGGCTGTAGAATATCCAGTAGAATATTGAAATTCAATTAACTACCCTGGATTTCCTAAACATAAATTAAAGTTAAAACTTGGAGCTATAGTAATGTTAATACGAAATTTGAGCATCGAAGAAGGCTTATGTAACGGAACACGATTAAAAATACTCAAAATGTATACAAGAAACATTGAAGCAGAAATTATTACTGGGTCTTCGATAGGAAATAAAGTCTTCATTCGGAGAATTTAATTGAATACCGGTGATAATTCATTCTTGCTATTCATGTTATACAGACGACAATTTCCTTTAGTTTTAGCTTTTGCTATTACAATTAATAAATCTCAAGGCCAGAGCTTTGATATGCTAGGAATATATTTCAACAAACCTTTATTTTCACATGGTCAATTGTATGTTACATTATCAAGATGTAAAAATCCTGAAAAACTCTTTATACAATCCTCCGACGAAAAAATTACAAATATAGTTCGGACAGAAGTATTGAGAGATTAAGGGCTGATTAATTTAAAAAAATCTAAACTGTTCAAAACTCTCTATAATAACTGCTAAGCAAATCGCTTAACAACTGCTGAGAAAATCGCTTAATATTTTTTACAGTGGAATAGGCCTACTGGGGATACCACGAAAAACGCGCCAATTTCATCTACTGCAAAGTGGTGTGGAAATAATGAAATATGGTACAGTTATTTATTACAATATATACTACAATTTTTTCAATATGTCCTCCATTAATTTTCACTAAAAAATAATATAAAACAATACAATTTTTCATCAAATCTTATATCATCAAAAATTTTCATTTCCTATTATTGAAAAATAATTGTTGCATGTATTTTTTATGGGGGAGGCGCGACGCGCCGGGGGGGGGGGGGGCTACGCCCCCCTTGTGATGATAATAGAAAAACTTTATACGCAGAATCACGGTTCTACAAACATTACTGTCCAAAGCTGGTACGAATTCGTGCAATAGTGGGAATGACTGATGACGAGTTTGAAGATGATGATGTTGATGACTCCGAGATTGAAAATGAATTGTTTTCACTGACAGTTTATAAACACATCATGAAATTTTATATACCATTCTTACCACTATGGAGCGAAGTAATTGTGATAAAACAAGTTCCTGTTTTTGAAAGAGCAAGTAAGGTGTACGTTGAAAGCTATTTCAATCAAATCAAAAGTGATCCCCTTCAAGGTGAAACAAAGCTAAATCCTGTGTATGTGATAGAAAAGCTCTCGGAACATCCTCTGAAAATTGGAATCTTGAACCAAGAAGAAATCGAAAGGGGCACTCTGCTTTCGTTGTCAAAACTTTCCAGAAACTTTCGCATTTTCAAAAACAAAAAAGTAAAGAGCAACCGAATAGTAGCAAGAAATTCGTGAATAAAGAAAAAAGTATGAAGGTGGAAAATGTCAATAAAATCCCGAATGTTGATCGTGAACAATCTGACACTTCCCTACCTCAAAGTGATAATTCAATACACGAATGTGCAATGCCTAACGGATTGTTTCCGGACATTGATTACTACATGGATTTGCCAGATAAGTCTAACATGGCTGTTGGACTTTATGAAACGGAAAATCGTTCTTATCCAGTAGTGGAACGGCATAGTGTGCAAATTCAAACAGACGTTTTCAAGACTTTGAAACCTCATAGTTGGGTTGATTCCCTGATACTTTTATATTGAGTCACACAGAAGAATTGAAAGATGTATTCATTCTACCAGGAACATTGACACGATATATTTTTGGACTAAAATACATTGTCAGCACTCATGCAGAATGGTTTCAGGAACTAAAAGAAATTGATATAAAATCGAAAAAAAAGCTACTTTTTTCATAAATCCATTCTAACAATTTCACTATGGTAGTCATTAATTTGGAAAGACTGTTAATAATATTTTTAGATACTTTCAGAGGGGAAAGAGACAGAAAACGAGCTTTAAAAAGAAAAGATGGATAGTGTTAGTTTTTGAACATGCAGGCACAAGCGATAAGCGAAAATCTCCTCCTTACCTTTTTGGTGATACTTTTGAGATTTCCGTTTTCACAATATCTTTGAACTTGATCCACTCTGCGTTTCTCTGAGCATGGTTCTGGGCAATGGTTTTGAGTGTAGAATCAAAAAGTGACAGGTTACAAAAAACTTTACAGGTTACATTGTTTGCAAAGAGCGATTGATTGTTTTCTATTTCAGTGCCGAACGCTGTGATATGATTTAAAATTTTCTTGACAGCCTCGTCTAATTGGGTCTGTTGTATCGTACCTGTATCATTGGTTTTCCCAATGTCGTCTGCCATTTCCTTTAATTTCTTCATAGCCGTATTGCTCTCGGGTTTTTCCAGCTCGTCATTTACCGGGCGTTTCATGCTCGACGTTGGATTTGTTGGTGGTTGATGCTGCATGAGCGAGCGAAGATGCCTTTGTCGGAGCTCTGGGCGTGGGAGCAGGGCCAGGTTAGTTGGGCGCCCGAATTTCTTTGGGTCCGGAGGTTTTGGGGTGGCAATTGGCGAGAAGGTGACAAAGTCACTTACTGCTGGTGAATCATTGGTTTCCATGCCAGAGAAGTTGAGCGGCGTCCGAAACCGACCGGCCCGAGGCGGAGATAACCTCATATACGCGGCGCGACAAAAAGCCGTGTTCGCGACGCTAAACACGCTTACCGAGCAGCAACTTGACTTTTTTCCGAATGGTTCGTGACTGATTATAGACTAAGTGAACCTACTCAATTCAGCACAGCTTTTGTCACAATTTTCAGCCAGTACACACAGTCGCACGATATCTCGACGTGTTGACAGCGTCACGAGCCAAACAGAACTCCAGCTTTTAAAAGAATAAAATTATTTCTTTCTGATTGCATGATTCATGAATGCTTTCAGCACCTTAAGGATATTGATTTGCTACATGAATCCTTCAAAGCCTTAGTGACACTATACCAGACAGATGGCTAGTTGTGGGGCATACATCATATACATTATAAAAAGTATAGAAACAGAAGCTCCGATGTCAGCTGACGTAGATCTAGAAATGGAGAGAAAAAAGATTGCAATGACTTTATTACGGAAGTCGGTTGCCATAAGAAAAATTTGTTTACATTGTTGTTAACAAAAAAATGAATCCCTAGCGCTGTGTAAATACTGTAGATTTGCTTGGTATGCACATAAAATGTCTGTCTAAACAAGGATTAAACAAAACCTTAGATAAATGGGATACTCCTGAAGTATCTTTCGTTTGTGACAGATCTGCTGTGCAGTGCAGATCATTCATGAACAAAAAATATACACGTTTCAAGAATGAGAAAAATATGCATCAGAAAAAACAATGAAACAAGGCACGTAATTTTAAGATTGTTTCAATGTGAGATGCATTTTCATCGGATAAGCTCATTGGGTAAACTGAAAAGCGGCCAATTAACGCTGAAAAGCGGTTGTATTTTAGATAGAAAGCGGAAATATGAGCAGAAGTTTATACTTCAAATGATCTACGCGTAGAAAAATGTTACAGTATCGTTTTTCAATATTTTAAAGGCGATTGATATTTATTAAAAACGAGATTAGGTCCTCCGCAAATAATGGAAATAGTAATACTGAAAAAATGAATAAATCAGGAGATAAATACAATCGTAAGCGAAGGACCTAATCGCGTTTTTCATAGATACTGATTGTCCTTAATCGCCATTAGAAAATCTTTTTAATAAATTCAAGAAACTTATTAAAAGAGCAAAATAAATTAATCACTGCCATTCAGACACTCAAAATATCTTGACATATCAACACAATGGTTGCAGTAATTAACCATTTTTAATGCGGCCAATCGCATAGGAATGTAATACTTCGAATAATAGCGACTTCAATATATCACCGATATATAAAAATATAAATATAAATTTTAAAATAGTAAAAATATAAATATAAATTTTAAAATAGTAAAAATATAAATATAAATTTTAAAATAGTAAAAATATAAAAATTTAAACAAGAATAAATTAAACAAGATATTATTTCGATATTTGATACATTACATTCCTGAGCGATTGCCGGTCTCAAGCCCGGAAAGCGCAGAGAGAAAATGATAACAATGATTTTACTTTATGTAATCAAACGAAAAATTCTCGACATTTTATAAAAATTGTAATAACAATAATGAGTAATTATTATCGTAATTGTTACTGAATAATTGTTATTGAGTAAATCACTAATTATTATTAATATTAAAAAATATGTAATTCTACATGTGAATCTTAGACTAAATAAAAATTTTTTAAAACATTAAAAACGTTTCTCATTAAATAAACTATAAATATATATTTATTTTTCTATTATTTGTTATGCCTACGTTGAATATACGTCAACTAAAAATTACCTTTAATCCATTAAAATTTACTTTATTACTCTTATGTAATGTGACGATCACACAAATGAAGAAAAAACCAACAAACCAAATTGACAATCGATTTTTTATATCAAAGTAAAATTTAGTGTAGAATTTATATTTAAAATTGTCTAAAGCGTAAACTGGTCTGATTAGTAGACCAAATTAAGTAAGACACTATATTTAAAAATCAATAAATGTGAAAGAGTGCAAGAAATTTTCACTACCGAGTTAACGGTGTTTTTCGGTAAATTTGACTCGAAAGAGTTCGCATTTCATGATTTTTTTTATTAAAATAAAACAATGTATAACTTCAAGGTTTTTGCCATCACTTTGTATATATATTTAAGTATACTTATGAATTTTTTCATTGAAATATCTATCAAATAGCATGCGTCTTATTGTAGCATATGTGTTGGGTGCCCGTCTAATCGGCGTAGTGGCTGATTTTCTCAGTCAAAACCTTGAGGGAAAATTCGGTCTCGAGAAAAATTCGCGATCAGTCACTATATCATTGTTAAGGTCGTTTCTGCCGATTGATAATCGCAACAAAGATCGACGTAGAGAAATCTGGCTTAACTTATTTAGTGACAACCCAAATCTGGTAGACGAATTTGAAAACATCTCTCAGCTGCAAAAGGCTGATACGAATCTCGATAAAATAATCCAGTCCTGTCCAAATAATAAACGATTCATGATTCATGAAAATGTACTGTTTCATCAGAATCACGATATCGGAAAATGACAGTTGGTTATCCCGAAGGTGTTATGTCAGTCTGGTTAGTACAATTCACGATTCTTTAGGTCATCCAGGTGCATATAAGTTGTTTTGATATATGAGGGAGTATTATTATTGGCGCGGTATGCGTGAGTCGATTAAGAGGTTTACTCTTCGTTGTGATTTATATCAAAAAATAAACTAATTAACCTAGTCTATGGAGGAAGAGTTTTAAATAGATCGACCGGGAAAACCAAATGATCTTGTCAGTTTCGACTATTATGGACCACTTCCTCGTTCTGTCTCGGATACGCGATACATAGTTGCTTTTCTTGACGTTTATACAAAACATGTAAAGTTATATGCGCTAAAAAGGGCAACTACAGAAGCAACGCTCAAACGGTTATACGACAACTATATTCTAAATGTCGGTAAGGTGTGTCGTATTTTATCTGATCATGGGACTCAATTTACCTCCCCGAAGTGGGAAAGATCTCTTTCTCAACATGGCATACAAGCGGTTTTTTCGTCCATCCGTCATCCGCAAAGCAACCCTGTGGAACGTGTTAATCGCGAACTCGGAAAGTTTTTTAGGCTTCATGCATCACAATAACACACTTTTTGGGCAAAACATCTAAAGCGTATTGAGTTTCTTATTAATTTTACTACCTATAGCAGCACGGGGTTTTCCCTAATGGAATTTTCCCCATTTCGGTAGAAGACCTATTGTTGAGGTCTGCAAATTGATTTCATATCCCCCGGAAGTAGAGATGGATCACACCACCAAGTTAGTTATGGCTAAAGACAAAATGAGTCAGCAAAATGAAAAGTGAAATCTGCAACAAAGCGGAATTTCTAGAGTAGATTTGAAGGTTGGCGATTTGGTACTGATTCGTGTCCCGCAGCTCTCAAACGCTCTGGATAATTGTACTGCAAATTTTTTTCATATTTTTCAGATACCGCATGCCATACGGAGATCGTTTAGTAATAATGCATATGAACTTTTCGAGCGAGGAGACCGTCAGTTGTTCAAAGGAATATATATTCGCGCGTGGTTGCGAAGGTATCATGAGTGCAAAGACTTTTCTATTTGATTTTTCAGGACAGGCAGCGATTCTCTTTTTCGGCCAAATTTTGTAAGATCCGAAAAGTAGAATAGGGGAGGGGCCGCGTTACGTTTCATTATGATCACAACGATATGGTCAGTTTTCCATAGAACGAGCCGTGCAGACAATTTTGATGAAGGCTCAAAATTTTATATCTTTCATTTATGTTCGGTAAAGGTGTCTTAAATAGTATTTTTTCTATTATTTTGTTTCATTTATTATCGTAAAAAAAACACACATTTCAAGTGTACGCGACCCGCGAGAAAGGTATGGTTTTTATTTTTTCTTTTTGTTTAATTTTGTAAAACGACGAAAAAAAATAGAAACGTGTCCGACTAAATTGCGTTATATCCTTTTTTTGATTTAAGTAGCGGGTTTCTAATTTATGTCACTGATCGAAGAAGAAATAGACTGAACTTTGAAACTGTACCATTTCATTTACGTCTACCTCGCCCAATCGAGCTGTTTGTCGCTGTGCCACATCGACGTCGGGAAGTGTGAATACCGGCACACACTCTTCGGCCTCCGAGCCCTGCGACCATCGACTTTTCTAATTTGGCAGTGTCCAGGTTCTATTTCACATTATTTTTTTTACTTTGTTTAAATTTTGTTATCGTGCCACACGATCAAATCGAGGAAAAATTTGTGATTTGAATACTGCGATTATTCTATGTTTTTTTGATTTCGGTATCATATTTTTTTTATTAAGACTACCAAAAATTCATTAGAAGACGCATTGATTTGATAAGTTTTTAATGAAACAATTTAGAAGTATACTTTAATATACGTACAAAGTAATGGCAAAAATCCCGAAATTAATTGTATAATTTTTACAAGAAAAATCATTGAATTGGGCCTCTTTCCAGACTGATTTACCTAAAAACCCGCTTAAGACATACAACACGCCAATCGAAGGCCTAAACCTCCTGAATAAGAATAAATGATCAGAAAATGCGTCAACATCTAATCTAAGGGAGTTTCGAGCGACAATAGTTAATAGTCATTTTTTCAACTTAGACAAATGAATTCGATTGCCGTATAAATTTACTTTCACCATATTTTGTTCATGAAACACGTGTTTTCCAATTGTTTGAAATCTCGAAAATACGAATGAGTGGTTGAAAATTAAGGACAACAAGGACACAGTGACTTTCGAGCAAATAAAGTTAATAGATCAATTTTCGACTTAGTCAGCCTAATTAAGACCGCTGTAAAAAATTAGTGTCACAAAATTCAGTATTTAAAACAAGTTTTATTCCATAGTTTGGAACTTTCCGAACACATATCAGTGATAAGAAGTTGAGTTAAGATCGAAAAATAGTGATTTGCGAGCGATTAAACTTAATAGTCATTTTTTGATATAGTCAAGGTTAATTAGACCGATGTAAGAAATTTGTTTCACAATATTTATTTTTAAAACAAGTGTTTTCCGATAGTTTGGAGCCTCCTGAATACGAATCAGTGATAAGAAATTGAGTCAAAGGGAAAAAATAGTGATTTTTAATTTATCAAATTTAATAGTTAAATTCTTAACTTAGTCAGTCTAATTAAAGACCGCTGTAAAAAATTTGTTTCACAATATTTATTTTTCAAAACAAGTATTTTCCAATAGTTCAGAACCTCCCGAACACGAATCAGTGATAAAAAGCAATGAAGAATTAAGTCAGCAATGAAGAACAGTAAGTTTCAAGCGATTACAGTTAATTAAATTTTCGAATTAATCAGGCTGATTAGACCGCTGTGAACATTTTGTTTCAAAATATTTATATTGTAATACACGTGTTTTCCGATAGTTTGAAACTTTCCGAAGACGAATCAGTGATAAAAAATTGAGTCAACGAAGACAAATGAGTTTAGAGCAATTAAATTTGATAGTAAATTCTTCGACTTAGTCAGGCTAATAGACCGCTGTAAAAAATCACAAAATTTCACAAAATTTAGTATTTGAAAGTAGTGTTTTTTGATGATTTGGAACCTTCCGAACACGAATCAGTGATTGAAAGTTAAGTCATTATGATTTTTGAAAAAGACATTTTTTCGATTCAAACGTTTCGTTTTTGAGGACCATTAATAATATATCTATCAAATCGCTGATTTTAGCACTAAATTAAATAATTTTGAGTTTTAATCATTTATCTGTCTTTGTTCCAATATATTTATTCATAGATTCATTTAATAAAATGAATTGATTTCGCACATAGCCTTCTGCACCTAATAATAGGAAAAAATATAAATATAAACGAATACATATATATTTTTTAATTTAATTGTTTATGAAAAAAATTTAGACTATTTAGTTTAATTCATATAAAATAATATCGATAAACATATTAATTCATCGAAAATCTAAATAAACAAATACAATAAAAATATTAAACAACAATATCCTTTTGCTTGATGTAATTCCGTGAAAGAACTTATTGTTATTATCGGATCCATCGGTTTGAACATATTTCATCGTTTGTGATAATATTTGTATGTTTAGTGCATTTCAATTCATGTTGAGTGCATTTACACATGCTGAGTGATTTACACATATACTCGTATCGTTTCTGTATGCTTTGTTCATATTACGAATCAAATAAATATGATTTAATTTAATAGTCCATTCTAAACTTTATTCCATCCGTAAGGAAATACTGTTGTATAATCGTCGTTTGATAATGAAAATTTAAAAAGATATAAGATAAGATAAGATCTATCTTACTGACATATCCGTATATTGATCTAGAGTAATTTTTTTTAATACTGGTGGGCTCCGCTCGCGGTGCTCGCTGCACCCCCTGCGTGCCAACTCCAGGGGGGCTATGCCCCCCGGCACTTTGCGCCTCCCACCCGTTATGTTGGAGTACGTGGAGCGTTTTTTGGAAATGCAGATCATTGTATTCTGTTTATATTAATATGTGTGAAAACAATATTGTAATTGTAAACTAATATGTTAATGAGGGTAAGGAAAAATGTGTGACATTAATATTTGAAACATGCAACATTAAATTTTGCTTAAATATCAATGACATACACTAAAAAATATTCCCCATATAAAATATTTACGATAAATAAACACATAATAATACAAACATAATATAATGAATATGAACAGATATTAGCTAATTATTAATCGATGAATATTTTTCGATAAAGAATAATTAAATAATTATTAATGCTGAATAAATATTTTATGATCAATAATCATTGCCCGAGTCTCACCGCAAGGTTTTTGTTATGAGACTCATCGAAAATGATTATGTTTGTTTGTTTGTTTGTTTCGTTATAACTCAAAAACTAATGAAGCTAATGAGCTTTTTTTCACATCGGGGTAACTTCTCGAATCCTTAGAAGTGACATAGGTTGTCAAAAAATTGAAAAAAAGAAAGATTTTTATGATGAGAAATTAAACAAAATTAGAACTCTAAATTTCAGTGCCAATTAGAATGTTTACAACTCGATTAACGTAATAAGTTACCGGTTTTGATTGTGACCGACACACAGAATTGGCGTAGGCTGTTGAAAAGGTCATTTTGTGCAGACATTCTTCGTCTCGGTATGACGAAACATCAGAAATGATATTTTACATGTGAACGAGTATAGTTTATATTTTTCAATTTCATGTGAAGGATCATAAACATTGTCAACATTAATTAATAAGCATATAAAATACTGCAAAATCATGTTAAATACTGCGTCGCTGCAGTATTTTTATGTCATACAGAAGAGTATATTAGGTTTTGATTAACATATATCGTGTTGAAATATTTTCTTTTTAATCTGTTCTTAGTTGTTGTGCGTTGCGGTCATTGATTTCTAATGTTAACATTGAAGCGTTTTTGTGTGCTTATAAAACGTGGAAAGGAAGTCAACATTCTAGATATTCATAATATTTGTATCTTTCGCGAATTGTTCAGTGTGTGCTATAATCTGTTAGTGAACGCAGATATTTAGCCTAATATACTGAAGATGCTTTTGCATATGTGCGAGTTTGTGGTGAATTATGGACAACTGGATCTTTTCGTAACTTTCACATGCATTCCATCGTAGAACAAAATTCATAGCTCAGTCCTGGATACACAGTCCTCTACAGACAGACATGACATCATTGCTCAAGTTTTCAGACTAAAAGTGAAGAAATTTATTGATTGTATCAAAAAAAAGGTGTATATTTGGTCCTGCTTTGTTTATTCATAACATATGACATTATATGTTCATTACATCGAATTGATAAAACGTGGTTTACCACATTGTCATTCATTGATTTGGCTTCAAGACAAACTCTGGCCAGCAGACATCGATTGGATTATATCACCGGAAATTCCGATTTCTAAAGAAGATCCAGTTCTTCATGATACAGTAGTAAAAAACATGATTCATGGACCATGTGGTGCTCTGAACATGACATTACCCTGCATGAAGAACGACATATTTTAACTATAGACGACCAGTGGGTCTCAGCATATTTTACATTTCTGTCCAAAAGCATTCAGGGCTCACATCAACATTGGATGTTGCAGTCCGTAAATACGATAACATATATCTGCAGTTATATTAACAAGGGTTCTGATTAAGCTTTTTTTGGGGTTCAACATGTTTGCTAGGAAACCCAATCCACTAGATCAAATACAAATGTATCAAACTGGGCGATATATCAGCAGTGACGAAATAATATGGCGACTTATGCAGTTCAAACTGCACCAACCATTTACACCTTTTGTACATTTAACAATTCATCTGGAAAATGGTCAGCGAATTTATTTTAACGAAGAGAAATTTTATCAGCGACGAGAGGACCCTCCAGCTACTAACAAGTCTCACTGCATTCTTTTATTTATCGACGATTTTGCAAAGTTATTCTGCAATTATGCAATCTACAATCTGAGGTACTGAACTATCTTACGTGGAATGCATCTTCAAGGTTGTGAAAACGTAGAAAACAAGGCGTATGTGTTTCCGATTTACCAACAGTGAGACAAGCTTCTGCAGTTGGGCGTATGTATGCAGTGCATTCGAATCAATTTGAGTTTTTTGCTTACGACTTCTACTGACGGTTGTAAGAGGTCCACCATCGTTCACTGTCCTTTGAACAATCGATGGTAAGAAATACCTTACCTACAGAGAAGCATGCGAAGAGGCTGTAGCTTGGTGATTTCCTTTTCAATTAAGACTTTGAGTCATTTTGAGTAATTCTCCATCATATTAAACTTCTGTGAAATCAGCAATCGTCTCACTTTTTTGTATCAATTCAAGGAACTATTGACTGGAGATATCGCCCAAAGTTATGAACAACGTATTCTGGTCTCTCATTCTTATCAATACAATTGTTGTTTCCATATCATGTAATTATCGTGTATCTGATACGATGCAATATTTTTTTCACATTTAACGTTCTTTTGTATGAATACAACCTTTCAGGACATCACGTGACAGAATATGGCTTACTTGCTCCTGGAATTGCCGGTCTACATAACAATGACGTTCGTGTAAAACTTCATTTGGAAAAATCATTTTTTTTCTCATGGACAATTATATGTCGCCTGTTCTCGCGTCTTGGATCCTCGTAACCTGCATGTATATGCTCACAACGCTGAAACTAATAATGTTGTGTATCGAAATGCGTTGTTATACATGAATTTTTTGAATATCATCTTTTTGCTGTTAATGTATAATTATTCTCAATATTAATTAGGTTTGATCACTTTCGTGTGGGTTTTTCGTCGCGCTAAGCGCTATCTGTGAGTTTATGCTATTATGTTATGAATCACGTTCGTATGTACCAATAAAGATAAATGAAATACTGCAGCGACGATGATTCGACGACGGCATTCAGCTAGTATATAATAAGCTAACGATCAGAACAAACAATTTCCATTACCCACACTTTTTGTTCGCACGTCAGAACGTTTCATAGTGCTCGAAAATTAGGAAAAAAATTTGTTTTTGTACTTATTGTAACGTTATTTTTCTCGTATACGTTATCTTCGCCACGTGATTAAAATTAAACTTCTCAACTGTAACCCGGTGCTTTCCCAGGGTCGATTCCCGGGCCCTGGGTCCACACCGGGGACTTGATTAGGCGTGAAAATAAACAAGAGTGGTACGGGGATGG
>JAPYZS010002490.1:0-12240 GCA_030522925.1 Trissolcus japonicus
ATTACAGATTTCTTTAATTAAAATCTAATAATGTGATTGTAAATTAATTTAACGAGAAGAGCGCGATTTTCTCACTTATTTTACACATTCCTACACAAAAAATCTGATTTTTCATTATAAAACGTTGACGAATAATGATTTCTAGTTTTCAGAGTGGAGGTTATTCGTAGAAATCATTGTTTGTTTACATTTTTGAACGAAAAATGATGTTTTTTTGTGCTACGAATTCTCCCATTACTGTAGAATCGCGCTCTTCTCAGTATTTTAAAAAACAACAGTTATTATAATTGTTATAAACAAAGTCCCTAACTCCGTGGAAACAGACCTTACACATCACCTTAATCTTTTGAAACAAACACATCGCAAGATTGACATGATCAATTGAAAACAACAGTCGGTTATAATATAATTGATTGATTGAAAATGGATATTTAGGTACACAGATGAATAACCTTTATCATAACATTTAGCTTTTTCTTGACTATAATTATACTCTAAATGCATAACAACAACGGTGTATTATTAGGTTACCTCGCTTTACCGTGTTAATATATATCGTATGGTTATCGGTTAAGTAACCAAAGAGCCATTTTGGTTTGTTATCAAGCAAATATTTTCGCCGTGTCGAATGGTATTTACGCAGCGTCAACAGCAAAACAGTTATAATATCTTGAGCAACGTACGCATTTTTACGTCTCGCTCTGACATACATTGCGCGATAAACATTTTGAAGAAGAGAACGAATTAGCGCTCGCGCGCACCCATTTGCATGGCGTCCATTTTTGAACGGCAAAATTGCACCCAAGTGCAAATCGAGTGGCTTCGCAGTCGAGATGTTAGTAAACATGCGAAAAAATGCGCGCCACGGTTGGTCAAATAAATCGGTGTGATAGATACTGTAGGGGGGGGGGGGTTCAATGGCCCAATGGTTACGTCATGTGTGCGCCCATCAACCGGCCGCTGATTTCCGATTATTTATGAATCTACTAGAGCACGTCTCCTGCACGAATAATATATTGTAACCAACACTGACACACATTTTGAAGGGCCAATTACGTCGAGGAGAATATTTGTTTTGGAGCAAGCTTTTTCAACCAATCAAGCCGAAATAGACCCCCTTCTATATCCATCCTTGTTTGGATTCACTGCAGTTTGATTTTTGTTCAAAATCGTGTCACAAAAAATACAGCCGACGGAAATAATGCTAATGCGAATTACGAGCGTGTACGCGAGCCTTACGCTCGATTAGCCAATTAGCCGCTTCACCAAACGGATGGACTAAAAAATCAATAGTTTCCGCAGATGAGAACCAAGCCAGTGTCACAAAAGTTGCACCTTCATAGGTACATGATTGCTAGAGTGCGTTCCTTTACAATTTTAAATGAAAGACACATACAAGATAGCTTTTATAAAATTCCGACGCGAATGAGCTTGAAGATTCATTTCAAATACGAGTCACGCATCATTTCTCTCTTTGTTTCATTTATTTACAACATACATTTATTAAAAACAAAAATAAACAAAAATATGAGTAGAATAAAAAAGAATCGAGCCATTTGCATATAGAGACAAATGAATTGTTCCCTGTGTTAGTGCGCGATCGACTTGCTAAACGAAATTAAATATTCGTGTTCATTCACACCTGTCATCAATGACCATTAATTCCGATGGCAAAGCTCGACCAATGGTTTAATCTCTTTCCGTATATGCAAGCAAGGAATGACTAAGTAAAAGTGAGCTTAGAGTGAAAACGTGGCAACGTCGCCTTCCTCCGGCGTCTCTGTCCCACCGTCACGTCTCTCCGTCTCTCGCGGATTTTTCACAGGCAGCGCGTTAACCCTAAACGTGTCGCGCATGCGCCGAGCGGTTCCACGAGGCCGAGATGAGCGCCGCCACGTGTGTGCGCGCGCCACCGTTGCAATGATGGCGCTGAGACGCGCGCCAATCGCCCGCCGTACAGCCTCTCTCCAACGTCCGTCCTCTCGCGGGCATCCCTCACGCGCGCGCCACACTGCGCACTTGCACCTATTCGCGCATCCATCTCGATCTAATTTAGTGCGTCTTTGCAAACTCGATCGACTTTTTTTTCCCATCACACAATTTCATTCTTCTCTAAACTTTTCATTTTTAAATCATAAACGAATTAACAACTTTACTCGCATGAACAACTCTTTTCTCTTTTTTTTAACAATTACACAATTGTTTGATGGTGATTCTTTTCAGTTGGTCTTTTCAAAAATAAACTAGTCTTGTCTGTGTATTCTGATAAGTAAATCAATTTACTGACGTGTTCAAACTCATTTACATAATATAATCTTTGACTGATGATTTTGATGAGAATTTAATTTATCATTTTTTTTTCTTCATTTCAAGTTGTAAATTTTTGACAAGGAAAGTGATAAGAATGATGGCTAACAGACGAAGTAGAAGATGAGAATAACGGCAGCGATCTTGCCGTCTCACTTGGTTTTTAATATCACGCGATATTTGATATGGAAATTGGAAAAATATTCTGCAGAAATATGACGACAATTCTGAGAAATAACTATTTAAAGACATCTGGGTCGAACTTGGCCGGGGTCAGGCCGGGGAGTATCGATCGAATCTTTGGAAGCCTGTCGATATAAGTACTACAATCGTCTAGATAAAGCCCTTTGTTAATTCGTTAAAACGGCACGTTCATATCCGGTCGCCATTAACAAACTCCAAACTCCTGTTTGCTCTGCGCATTTGGCTGTTTATCCTCTCTGTTTTCCTTTATTTACTTTTTTTCTTCTTTCATGAAATTCGATTTTGTTTTGTTATTTCACCATTGTTACAACACCTAACAAGGTCAAAAGACAGACAAAAATAAAATAAACAAACATGATAGGCTGAACAAAAAGAAAATCAAAACATTTTCGTCAGAAAATTAATTTGAGAGTTGAAAATGAAAACTGGAGGGACGAAGGTCAAACTGGAGAATTCGAGAGTTTAAATTGGAACAACGAGGTGGAAATGCTTTTGGAACCGCAGAACTATGAGTGGTGATGCTTCATTAGAAACGATCTGTTTTGTAACAAAAAGCAATAATCGCGTAACAATCAATGTTTCCGCAACTCAAAATATGGTTGTAAAGAGACGAGGGGGTACATCTATCTTTCTCTCTCTCTTTTTCTCATACGCAAATAAACTTGTAATTCCAATTTGTAATTGCAAAAATAATAATTCTAAGGTTACTTGACTGATTTTTAAGTGAATTTAATTGTAGATGGCAGCACTTGTGTTAGTGAGAATTAATTGAACGCCACCTAGAATTAAATGTTGGAGCTGAAATAATAGACGATTGTTAAGAAAAAAGAAATAAATCATATGAGATAATAATGTTGGATGGTTTTTCAGGCCGTCGCAAAACTACGTGAACATCAAGAGCAGTAGTCCAGTGTCTCCGAGGAACGTGGAGAGTGGCGCGACATACGTGCAGAGCTCGAGCGGCGGCTCGACGGTGAGCAGCGCGAGTGGGTCGACTAGCAGCAGCAGCGTTGTGGCGGTGTCGGGCGGAGCGGCGAGCTTGTCTGGCCAGGCGGGACGACGGCAGCCTCCTCCCGTTGCCGTCGTCCTCCCGACCGCCACGGGAGGAGGCTACACCAGCGTACCTGTGCCCGGTGGACTGCGCTATGACCATCCCTACCTGCCCCCGCCGACGCCCTCTGCCTCGGTCAATCAAACACCGCCACCTTCCGGCACTGCCGCTTACACCCGCGACGCTTACAGAAATGCCACCTCCAATGTAAGTTTCAGGCCCACCAAACTCTCCATCCTAAGGTAGTGGTACCTATTTTCGATATCTGCACCAATTATCGACACTTTGTTTTCAAAATTCATGTGAAAAAATTGTGAAAATTAATTGAAAGGATTTTCATTTGTTTCGAACAAGTAGTTAATCTACGAACTCTTACATGTCTTTTTATAATATAGTCAATGAAAATGTCGATAATAGGCGCAGTTGTCGATAATACGTACAACTACCTTACCACCAAACTCCTATTCCTAAATCATGGGCTTACTCACTTGACCTCCACACTGAGAAACAAAATCAGCAAAAATGGTTGAAAAAGTTTCGCCGTAATAGCTGAAATCAAATTCAGTTGTAATGGTTGTATCTCCTCAGTCGTTTCAGCAGAGCATTTTTTCAGCAGTTGTTACGGTGTGGTAAAAGTGGTTCAGTTTTTTTGAAATTATTTTTTTCGTCAATCGTGTTGATGTCTTTGATTAATATTGACATTAAAATTTATTGCAACTACTTTTCTAACGTTCTGTATGAAACTTAACCTAAAAACACTAAAAAGGTAAACAAAACTTCATTTCAAATTTGCCTGCCTGCTATGCCAAAACGACATAGCAATTCAGCTACAACTGCTGATTTTTTTTCTAAGTTCAGTTTTAAACTATTTCAACGACAACAAATACACTTAAACTCTTGTTTATACCATTTTTATGGAGCTCGACGTTAAGGCAAATGCTGGAGTGGATTTATTGAAAGTCGAACCACGACTTGCAAGTTTTAGGACATTGACGTTATTATTATTATTATTCTCTTATCAGTACAAAATGATCAGAAAATATTAAACGGACATAATAAATATTAAAATACATTAAAAAAATATTATATTTAATGTCCGCCTGAATAATAATTCTAAAATATTAATTTAGGTTTTTGACATTGTATAAATAATCTAAAAACATTAAGGCGGAGCATATTTTTTTAATATTATGTGCTAAACTGTTTATGTAAATAAAAAAAAAGTAAAAAGAAAACAAGCCTAATGTCGTTTTTGGTATCGCAAAGGTCGAATCGGATGTAATGAGTTTAAAATTAAACTATTGCTGGGTTCATTTTTGTTTATACTGAAGTATCAAAAACGGTTATAAGTCCAAGTTTAAAATACATCTGAGCAATAGCCTTAAAGGTCTTAGTTTCATATCTAATGGAACAAATTGGCTTGACTGAAGTAATTACTAAACAATTATAAAATTGAAAAAAGTTTCTCTCCAGTACTTTGAGATCTGTATGGTTAATTTATTGAGTTTTATCGGTATGACTTTAGCGTTAATATTGTCAATAAGAAAGTTTACCTTTTGATTAATCTTTTTCATTACTTTACTGTGAACAAAAATTACATAACATTACAACCAATTTTATAACGTAAGGCGGAAAATTAATTATAACAATATTAATACCATTTTTATAGTGTAGACTCAGATTGTTTAAAAAAAAATTTCATCAAAGTTCAAAGAGAAAAAATTAATGATGAAAAAAAAAAGTTTCCTTCTTTTAATCATGAGATTCTAAACGAGCTAAACAGCTATTGCATAATTTCTTTCTCTTACAAGTAATTGAATTCTGCAAATTTTGTTTTCGTCTCTCGGTTGAATGATGCATTTCATGATTTTTCACTGCTTCAGTACTTTGCAAATAAATCTTGGATGAAAAAAAAAAAATCAAAATTTATAAATCTAAATAAAAGTGTGATAAATCAAGAGACGGGTTTGTGATCGGTTCCTGGGGCTGGACATACGAACAAACTTGGCCCGCGAACTTTATAAATGATTACCGCTGCAAGTTTGAGAGCGTAATTAAAACAAAAACGCTAATTAACCTACATTATTAATTCTCACTAAAACTCAAATTGACGAACAAATAAAATCTAACGAGCTGTTGAACAATTTTCGTTATCACTTTTAACTTTCAACTGTTTTTTTCATCGGATTTATTTTTCAACCATTCGAATTCACAGATAAAATCAATAACCTGGCTGTTTGCTTCGTATTTCAGGCAAATTTGTGATTTAATAATTTATCTCCTTACCATATCGGATTGGCTTTTTTTTTCATGTATTCTGCACGTCTGTCATCCCTGACAATAATAAAATAATTGATCCTGATATTTATTTTATCGCTCCCTTATATGCCGTCTCATGACAAGTTTTCCTGTTATTTCCACATTGACATTTTTTGTTTATTTCATTGATCCTTCATTTTTACGTTTATTTAAATATCCCGATGAATGATAGAGGTATTGAAGAGTCACATGTAGGCGGGAGAAAGTTTGAGCCATTCAGCTTGTTTGGTAAAAAATGTATTTTTTCAACTTGGTATATTTTTAGAAACTTGAATTGACGTTATTTAAATGTCGAATGTTGAAACGATGATGTGTGTTTCAGGTGAACGAAAGGGTGCCGATAAGCGTGAGCAGCAGTCCGGTATCGCAGATGAGCAGTGTGGGCATGCCGGCTGGAAGCGAGTACGTAGTTAGCAACCGCGCGGACCGGCCGCGGATATCCTTGCTACCGTCTGCCGGCTCGGTGGCGCCATCTGCCTCGCCGACAGCGCCCGAATACCATTCGGCGCGAAGCGGTCGAAGTGGCATCATCACCGGGGAACCGTACCGCTCGACAGGACTTGAACTCACTCAAACCATGCCGGAAGCGCCTCCGTTCAAGAAAATCCGTCTTGGACAACCTACACAGCAACCGGCCAACACGCAACCTGGACAGGTCAACACGCAGGGCCAACCTTCGGACAATATCAAGCAGGAACATGTACAGCAGTTGCCGCAACCACTCAGGATAGATACTAGGGTAGATGATTTTTCTTTCAGTTTCAAAAATATCATGAGGACAATTTCAGTGCATTGGATATTAATTGGGATAATTTGTTACAGCCGACGACTGGTGCTTACACTCCAAAAACGGAGGCGATTTCGCCAACCCTTCCAGAACCGACGACGCAAGAGGAGACGCAGTACAGAAGCTCGAAGGATGATCTGCTGCAGCAAATATCTAAAGTCGATCGGGAAATAGCGAAACGGGAGTCAACGATTTCAAAGTTAAGAAAAAAGTTGATCGAATTGGAGGAGAACGCGAATAAGCCTTTAGAAGCAGGTGGCCTTAAACGTCAAGTCGAGGAACAGTTGCAACCCAAACACCAGTCGCTGATGCAAAAAATTTATGCGGACAATAGGGTAACTGTCAGCAGTTTGAACAATTTAATTACTTCACTTATTATTAAAACAAGATGATTAAATCCGAATTTGTTTGACAGAAAAAAGCGGAGGAAGCGCACCGATTGCTCGATCGGTTAGGATTGAAAATTGATCTGCCGTTGTACAACCAGCCGTCGGATACAAACGTGTATCAAGAGAATCGAATTCGACATCAGACTCACATCAAGACCAAGCTGATCGCGAGGTTACGCAAGGAACATGCGGAACGAGCGTCGCAGCAGCGTCAACAGTCGCAAACGTACGCGGTGCTTGTGCAGGAGTGGCATCGCAAGGTTGAGCGCCTCGAGGCTGGCCAAAAGCGCAAAACCAAGGAGGCCAAGAACCGCGAATTCTTCGAGAAAGTCTTCCCCGAGCTTCGCAAGCAGCGCGAAGACAAAGAAAGATTTAATCGAGTTGGCGCTCGCATTAAAAGCGAAGCGGATCTTGAAGAAATCATGGACGGACTGCAAGAGCAGGAGGTATTTGTTCCCGTTTGGGATTGTGCATTACATTCTTTTCTGTCAATTAAGATCATGCTAAAGTTCTTGTTACCCAATTTTTTTAACAGTTTACCAAATTTTTAGTTTTTACAATGTCAGAAGCATTTTATTATGCGCCCATCAAGATGGTCCTCTAATTCAATACAATGAGAAAAAAGAACTTTTATGCATGACCTTTAAAAAAGTGAACTTTACTTTCAAGAGCGAACAAATACTACATCATTTATTTGATCAAATGTTTTTCAATTGGAAAAAGTACATCAATAAACAAAATAATTTGTTAAAATCCTCATGGTTACTAGTTTCAAGAAGGCAAGTGTTTAATCAAACTTGTAGACTGCAAATAAATTAAATTAGATTGAATGAATCGAATTTGTATTAAAAATAAATTGTTCAAGATGTTGTCGGGTTTGAGATACTACTTACTAGCGTTCAATTTTTTTCAAAACGGTATTTTTGTTCACTCTGAAAAGAAGTACCCTTTAAGCTTTTATTATGTTTAATTTTTTTTCATGCTTGGATTGTAATTTTACTTTCTACAGCGGTTTTAATGATAAATAATAATTTGTTTGATTATGATGAAATTAAAATAGACAACCAAGCATTTTAATTCACTTTCACGCAAATTAACAAAAATGTCGCTTTTAATACGTGAATTATTCTTTGGGGGTCAGAAATGCTTGTCGAGTCACAATTGCACCCAGTCGGTGGAGAATTGGATTTGAAATTATTGCTTGTCGGCAAAGTCTGGCTCTGTGCTCTAGATAGGTGAACCGTCGAGCTAAGTAACGTTATTGATTTTGATAACGTTATTTCCGAGGGTTGGTTAGGAAGGAATTCAGCGCGCTTGATGCTGCGGGTAAAAGGACAACCGATGATCAAACTCGCTATTCACGATCATTTTTTTAGTTCAAAAATGATATACCATATCTTAATTTTTTTTTCTCGGAGCTAAATTCATCAAACTGAAATTGTTATTATAATTGTTATTATTAATATTATTATTATTACATGAATTGTCGCATGCAATGATTGTTAAACTGTAAATGTTTGAAAATGTTTATCGGAGTCTTCAATGGAAGATGTTGATTTACTGATTCCTCAGGAAGATTCAATGGCAGACATAAAAAAAATCATTAAATCACGTCAGGTTAGTACATAAGCAGTTTCTTATAGTTAAACAAAAAGACAAAAGTTCAAGTATCTGATTGCGACATTTTTGTTAAGACTAAAACGGGCAATGCAAAAAAGGTTTTTTTTTAATTATTCGATATATATTATCCATTATTATTATTATTATTATTATTATTATTATTATTATTATTATTATTAGTTTCGAGTCTTCAATTATATGTCATTTGATTATATACTTTAAACGATTGTCTGCGACTCGATGAATGTGATTAAAACAAGAATGATGAAATTTCTTGAAACAGATGGAGGACAAAAAGATGCGCTCGTACGCCGTGATCCCGCCTCTTCTCATTGATGTCAAACAGAGGAGGCTAGCGTTTCAGAACAAGAACGGGCTACTCCAGCCGGAAGAACTCGAAACCCTGCACAACGAAAGAAAGCTGGTGAACGCATGGAGCTCACTCGAGCACGAGATATTCAAAGAAAAGTATCTGCAACATCCGAAAAATTTTGTTGCAATCGCTCAGTCGCTTGAACACAAGTCCGTTGCCGACTGTGTCCAACATTATTACCTTACCAAGAAAGCAGAAAATTACAAGGGACTGTTGAGGAAATCCAGAAGAACTAGACAGAGAAATAATACTAGTAATAAGGTAATTAATTATGATCATTTTTAATTTCATTTTTGTTTTTCATTCGCATATTTTCAGATACATATTAATGAATTTTAATGTCTGGTTGTAGGTGAATAGCAGCAATTCGACCATCGGTTCCATCGACATCCTCACGACTGGTGTGACAACGAGACTGCAGCGCGAGCAACAACAAAAGACCCAGGAAAATCCTCAGACTTCGTCGGCTAACACGACAGCAAACAACTCAAGTTCGACATCAACAACGTCGTCAACGACAACGACGACAACCACACTGCTGTCATCAAGCAGCACTGCATCGACGACCAATTCGAGTACTTTGACAACGAGTAGTAACTCCACGACGACGTCTTCCTTCAGCAACAGCGAGTCCAGCGAAAAGAACACCGCCACGACCACGGCAACGACCTCAAGCTCAACGACAAGTGCGCTTGCAAATACAACAGTTACTACGACTGTCACAACCACCACCACAACCTCATCGTCGACTGCGAGCACTTCGCCGTCCACGTCACCACCTAACGTCAAAGACTCAAAGGACGCGAACAAAGAAAACAAGGAAGTCAAGGAAGAGGTCAAGGACAAGGACGCCAAGGACAAGGAGGATAATCAGACTGATGCAAGCTCTAGAAAGGATTCGAAAACGTAAGCGATCAGAAGAGTGTCTTGTTTTTTCTTTTTTTTTTAATTTTTTTTTATTGATTTTTGATAAATTGTTGTGAAATGTTAATATGATGGATTGTGCAAAGTTGACTGATGCGTGGATGGTAAATGATTGTACAGTTAGTGTAGAGTTAAATGCGATGGATGTTGTTTTAAAAGAAACTATTAGTTTTCGTTTGGTAGGTATGTAAATTACATCAAACGAGTTTGCTCGCGAAGGGTTAAATCAATTGACTTGCACTTAATCTCGGTAAAGGCAAGGAGCTCGCAGAATATGGTATGATATGATCGAGAGAGCCGAGAACGGAAAACGAAATGGGTTTTTCTTGAATTTGAAATTCCCCAATGTAAGCGGTGGCGCGGCGCGCTCTTGCAATTCAATTTAATTCGAGTTTATTCAAATATTCTTTATGTTAATTTAAAATAACTTATGTTCGTCGACTGCGAGCGAATGAAAAATTAAACCAAATTTGTGTGCACATCAGAATGAGATGACAATTTTGTAAATTTTTCATCCGAAGGCAAATTATTCCATTTGACGTGGCGCAGAAACAGGGAGGCCAAATAAATGACGAGTTCAATTATTCAAAAAGTCTATAGGTAAAAACTATGGATTGCGAAAATTATTCGCGAATTCGATTTTGATGAGAAAGCGCGCTCCAATCAAGATAATGAACGTCGAGAGGCCGACGTGTAAACATCACGTCGCTAATCAATAACCGGTGATTAACATTACAATATGCTAATAACCCACGTAATAAAATTTGCCACGAGGAGGACGTCCCGCCGGAAATGCGATCGTATCTTGTAATGGCCAAGGGGCTGGTATTGTTTGCCCACCGATTACATTCCGCCGAATGCCTGCGATTCAATCAATCAAAACACTCTTTGTTCGAAGCCTTGTATTTGAACTGTACTTGGGATAAACAAACCAATTGTTCAATAAAATTGGCTACATAGCTGAAAGAGAAATTCATTAAATTTGAAATTTAATTATTCATTTAATTTCGATCGGAGCAACCGATGGAAACTCGGCCGGGGATAAAAAACCAATCGGGCTAATAAATAACAAACCGCGATCCCTGCGTAATATCTTGTAATAGGCAAGTGGTTGCCCGGCCGGTGATTGTTTGGACACGGAATATCTTCCGGTGAATGCGCGCAATTCATTCAATCAGTGGGAACACTTTTGTTTCATTCGAAATAGAACGCACACATTGTAAATTAAATTATGAATTCCTGGTATCGCGATATCGAGTTTCAATCGCTGTCACGCGGCGCACTCTTTATTTGTTCCCGTATCGTTGTTTGATCGCGAGAACACACGCGAGAAAACTCGCTTTTTTGTTTAACAGACGTCAATTTCCCCGACTTTAAAATATTGCATCCTTCATCATATCTCGTATTAAATTCTCCCTCGAATTTATTCAAACTCTGATTGTTCGATTGGAACATCCACTTTTGTGTGTAAATTAATTTTCATTTTTCTTTCTTTGTTTTTTTCATTAGGTCCGAGGGAAAAAGTGCATTATCCTCGTCGAGTATTGGCTCCACGAACGTGCAAATGGAAAAGGACAAAAAGAAATCAACCGTGAGTGCAAACGCGGCCAACAGCGGTCGCGCAAAGGACAAGAAGAAGGACAATCATGCGGTCATTTTTTTGCCTATGGAAACGAGCGACGAGGAGGCGCAAACTACAGACGCCGTTGGTAAGTTTAATACATTTTTTTTTCTTACTCCAATGGATACATTTTATATTGCAGATTGTCAGATAATTTGATTACATTTCCTGCTACGATAAGCCCAGGATCTGAATATTTCATGTTGGGTCGAATTAAAAATGTAAACAAGAGCTCCAAAGACGCTGCTATATTTCATACACCTGTTTGTGCACCCTGTGCAAATAATTGTTACAGAACGCAAAATTGGATTAAAACAGCGGATCGGCAAACGAAATAAAGGGAAATATTGATGCTCGCGATACGCGCCGTTGCACAAGAGAGCGTTGCTGTCTTTGCAGACGAAGGATAAACGACCGGATTATTATTTTTTTTTTCTTTTCAATTAATAATTTGTGTAACCAAATTTATGCCAAAAATAACATATTTTGCTATACACTCAAAGAAAACTGGTGGTTATACATCTCCAGTATATGGAGTTCTCTTTGTACCAATAAGTTGGCGTTCTTAATTCTCCAATTGGAGGTCTGAGAGCTCCAACTCAGTCAAATTCGGAATAAGTTACGCGATTTTATAACCTCATTTTT
>JAPYZS010002493.1:0-10455 GCA_030522925.1 Trissolcus japonicus
TTTTTAACTCTGGCAAAAAGAGTTGAGCCAACGTTGGCTGGCGAGGATGGGCGGGCGTTTCACCTCAGAGATTTACCATCTCTGGACCGACAATTAAAAATATAAAAAATGATAACTTCATATAAAAAAATATAAAACAAACTCACAATTTGCCTCACACAATAACCGAACGATTGAGTGTTTTGCCTGCTAAGATGAACGCCCTTTACCTGGATAACGAGGTTGCAAATATAAATTACCTAAGTATAAAATATAAATAATTAACAACGGATGCATAACTTAGTTAAACTTACTTAGTTAAAATTTGCCAAATTTTATATATTATATTGTATATATTTGTTATATTGTATATATTTGTACGTTTGTATACTTGCAACGAAAATATTTGATCGCTCAATTTCATAGATCTTTGAAAACACACTTTCATTTCAATTCATCTGAAAATTTTCGTAGGAGTTTGTTCAAAATATTAATCAAATAAATATTCGGAGGAGTTTACCTCACTTATTTTTAAATCAGAAATTTCATTCCGGAGGAGTTTACCTAATATTTTTTTTATCAGTACTTTTTATTCGGAGTAGTTTACCTATGATTTATAAATTTTCAGAGGAGTTGGAAATCTCCCGTTTATAAAATTGAAAAACTTGTAGAATTGAAGTTTAAAAATCAATCTAAGGCAAAATATTGGATTTTTATTAAATATAGATCTCAATAGTCTTCAATTTAACGTTAACTTTTATTTTCTCACGTTTTCTACAAAAACCATGTCGAAATTGTTATTCAAATTCAATTCAGAGTTCGAAAGTTCTACCGTTTTGTTTCATATAAATTTACCAAAAAAAAAAAATGTAATTTGCATTAAAAAAATGTTCACCATGTAATTTGGAAAAATAATAAGGAGCTTTTCTCGGAGGTTTAAGCTGAATTTTTTGATAAATCTAAGATGCTTGAATTATAAAAATATTTTCTATTTTTATTACACATATTGTGTATAAATCAAAATTTATTACACTCATTTTGCGTGTTTTAATAAACCTTTCAGGATTTTTATTAAATTACCATGAACATGAAAAGGAGAAGTAAAGATTAGGTTCTGATTTAATGTCGGCAGCATGTCAAGTAATTTTGGCAGTTCGCGTGTTCCTAATTTATATCGACGTGAGCACGTTGTAGCAAAAAGTTCGTGTTACTTAAAATCTTGCTTCGGCACGAGATGTTTTCACGCACGAAAACATCGGCGAACGTTGTCAATCACAACTGTAACGATTTCAGTGTCGTGTTGATTTCATTTGATGTTCATGAAAACAGAAACTTGTGCTCGTAATACAGTTGCAAATAGAATACAGTAGTTATTTTGATTAATCTGCAAACTTGGTGAAATGCTCTTTTTGGAATCAGTGAGAACGTTGCTTGTTTAGCGTTACGCCAAGCTCCAAAGTATCGGCTGTACGGCACCAGTCGAAAGTTCTTAAGTGAAAATAAATATCTCAAGACTCCGTTCGACTTTTACCAATATCTCATTGACGATTGCATCGAACTTTTTAGCATATTTCAAAAACAGATGATGAACAAGTTTCGAATACACATTAAAATGAATAACATGACAAAAAATTCAGAATACTTATATCGTATCCGGAAAAAAAAGTTCCATGCCTGAGCATGTATGATTGAGCAGGAGTTTGCCGGTACCAGATTACAAGCTTGGAGATGCTCGAAGAGGAATACGTTACAATTTTTACTATACATTTTTCGACTACTAAAAAAGTTCCATGCCTGAATATGCATGCCCATGTAGACATTTACGTCTGGTCCAACGTTGGACCAACGTTGTAAAAAATGAGTCAACTTTGGCTGCCAATCTTCGGTCCAGAGACGGTAAATCTCTATAGGATGAAACGCCCGCCCATCACCGCCAGCCAACGTTGGCTCAACTCTTTTTGCCAGATTTAAACCAATGTTGTTCAAATTATTTAAATAAATTGAATTATTTTATTTATATTCACAATTTTTTCACATAATTACTTTTAGAAAATTATTTTTATGATTTAATAGTCAGTGCTAGAAATTTTAAAAGTCCGATGAATTTAAGGTTGTTGTTGGTTCTGAGGTAGGATTCGAACGCTCGTCCTTCGGATGTGTAATCTGTCACTCGTCTGTTTTGGCACATGTCGTGTAAATATGCTACTCACTTATCCAGAAGATTTAATTGTTCCAACATTGGTCCAACGTTGGCAACCGATGTTCCAAGCCAATGTTGGATAAACATTGGATGCTACCATTGTATAAATGATGTATGCCAAAGTTGGTTATCAGATTTTTGTTGCATTTTTGGCAATTCAATTTGATAAACATTGGTACAATTTTGGCTGTCCAACATTGGCTGCCAACATTGGTCCAACGTAGAATCGGTTGTTCATTTTGGCTTATCGCTGATAATTTTTACATGAGAGATTGAAAAAAAATTTGCAGGTTCATACTAGAATAGACGTGATGATTTTGTACCCAAAAAGAAAAGAAAAAAAACTATGACTATTTCATAGTGTGAGGCGAAAGCTGGACAAATGACCTTAGTAGGAGCGCTCAGGATGTTTACGATATTTTGAACACAGTTGATATGGTTCTCCTATGGAACGTAGCTTAGATGAATAATGTGTTTTTAAAATCATTATACGAATCCAGGCAAAAATACGATCTGCCAGCATATAATCGAAGCGATTCTTCAATGACCGACGGTAATGGATTTCTTGAGGAAAATGGAATTTCCGCGTCGGGCGTATCAAAGCGGCTACCCCGTGATACGTGCCTTAGTCACCCACCGATGATTTCGCGAGTATTCGATACTCCATAAGTTACATGTGGCATGAATGTATGTATGAGACGCGAACTTGATGCTTTATGCATCGAACGCAGCTTGATAAGGCACACTGGGGACTGCGCGAATGCATTTCATCATTCAGCTGCAGTTGAACAGAAAAATGTTCAAAAGACATGAACCTACTAAGTCATTGCATTAATCTGTATCATTCGCAGTTTGACATTGACGAAATATTGGCTCTGACCGAGCCATTCCATCGCATTCATTTTTTCTGGCTATCAGTCACCCTCGGGCCATTCTCCCGGAATATTTAATATTCGGAAAAGTTATACCAAAATTCAAGACGGTGTATCCAATAAGCCGGCCCATTCATGTCTACTTGTGAATGTATTTTGTGTTTTCGTGAAATATATCGTTCAGCGTTATTTATTGATTTCATTTCAACAACACAGTCAATTGAATGAAAATAGTCACCCTTTTTGTTTCGTGTAAAAGATGTGTTAATCAAATTGTGCATACATGTATACAGTAATGCTCATTATGCAAATTTTCGAAGCACGTGTCTGTAATTCAAACGTTCAGTTTGAAGTTTGTTTGTTTTCTAATAAATAGAGGAAGATTGAAAGTTGAAAAATTCTAGAAGGATAGAAAAATTCTGGGCGGTTCTCCAAGCACATTTAGCCAAGACATTGGACAAATGTTATGTACCCAAGAAAACAATATTTTCGTTCAATGGTTCGTACTGGTGAACCAAAATACTGATGGTACCTGTCTGTAACACACGCATTACCCGCGTTCAGTTGTTTTTATATAGTCGGACTCAATATTTTTTCTATCAGTTTATATTTATTTTTATTTTATAGATACTTCTCGTAGCATACCTCGTAACGACAACGCGCGACGTAAATTCGTCGCGAACTGCTATCAGCTATAATTACCTGTCTCCACAAGACAACAATAAAAATTGTGTATCGGAATTGAAATTTACAAAATCGTTGTCATAAAAACTTTCAGTTGTTTCGAATCTAATTGAAAATTGTTATAAAACAACTCTTTGAGCGTAGAAATAAAAACAAAAACTGCTATCACCGTTGAATCGTTCACATGTAACTGAATTCTTTATTTGAAAAAGTCCATTTCCAAGAACTCATTTTCCCATTTCATTTGTGTCAATTTCACTTGAGAACATTCCGAAATTTGATTTCGAGTAGAACAATAGGGCTCTCATCTTTATTTCACCAACGTTCGCTTCAATTTTAATTACACGTTAACGCATCAGATAACAACGAAAGCAATATTACGAAAAAATGATGACATTATCGCACATAATATAAAGTTTTATTTAAATCATACGGGCATTAAGCAGTATAATGCGTTTCTTTCGTTTTTCGTCAGCACAAAAGAGGGAAAACACTGAAAGTCTTTATTTCTAATATGGAAGATTCGTGTGACGAATTAAACACTCTTTCCGTGATATGAAGTTTGAGTAAGACTGAGCGAATGAGAAAATGAGAAATGGAGATGGAGGGCGATTGTGGATCAGCGGAATTATGAAATATTCTTCGTAGTGGTGACCCGTGTCTCGGACGGCAGACACTTCTCCGAGCGTGATTGTATTCTGATAGGGTGAACATGTTACAGCTCACCACGACGCATACGAAGTACTTTTCACCTTCCATCCGACACTCAGCCTCTTGGACCGTGCAGCCCAACCTCGACAAATCAGAGAGGGAATGAGCAGGCTCGCAGAAACGCGAACCACTCTCGCGCCACATTTTAACGTCGAAATCTACTTTCTCAAGTGACTTAGGGGTTCGGCCGGACTAATTTATTAGCCGCGCAGGAACGCTCGTAAAAGAGGCCATTCATGTCAATTGACAAATTTTCATTCATCATTTTATGATCAAAGAATTCAATGTTTTTTTGAAAAAATTAAATTAATTTTCCATTTATGATTCGACAATATTATTTTCACATCTTATACAGAAAAATATGAAAAATATAGCTCTGGTAATTTGTGCTTGTGTAAATCATACACAACGCATAACATCTTCTTAAGTGACAAAAATTTTTAATTAATTTTCTTTTATTATCTTTCATTAAAAGTTATAGGAAAAAAAGTTACAATCAAAACTCGCCGAATGATTTTCATTGAAAAGAGTAAGAAATTAAAATTCAAGTCGATTAAGATTGTTTGAAGGCAAGGATTTGTTTATCACGTCGTTCTACAAGGTAACAACACATGGGAGGCTGAAATAATTATAGGGTTTTTTTGTGGTTTAATCATTCGTACGCATTTAACATTTTAACGTCTAGAGATATCATGCAGAACGACATGAAAAAAGAGCGGAGTGATATATGCCGTGTGAAAAGGAGTGCAATGGGCAGCGAAAAAAGTGTTAGCCGCGGCGGACAAAAAAAAGGGCAAGTGAGCGTCATCGTGGCGGCGTGGAAAGATTGAATACGCAATAAAATGCTCGTAACTGCTCGTAACGCGAGGTTTGAACATCGGGTGTGAGACGCAACGTGCCCTACGTGCTAATTATTTTCATGTTTCCTCATAAAGCTGGGATCCAAAATTTTTCGGCGGCTTGGATGCGCGCGAGCTTTTACGTGAATGCAAATATTGTATCTGCATGAAGAGGCACAAAGGCGGAACATCACAGGGACAAAAATCGAATGCATTTTTGTGAGATAGGCTGTGTGTGCTTCATGTTTCCGTTTGATGTCGTTACTTTATTTCCAATTAACGACTGTAACCTAACTACCGGAAAGAATCCGCCTGAAAAACGCACGTAACTTGCGTTATATCATTTTTACGTTAATTTACCTCGACTGTGTCCGCTCTCTTTACGCTTTAATTTCTTTTTTCGTTTTCACTTTGTTGTGACTTCAGTACTGTTTCGCATCTTGTTCTATTTTATCGTGTTTGAAATGTTCGTAATGGGTTTAAGCTTTTTTAATCTCACACAAGCAAAAGAAAAGCGATTTTTTATTACTCTCAAAACAACATGTGTACATTCTTACAGTTCTTTAAATTCCTTTCTTTTGACTGAAAACTTTTATTCAGCCATATTTGTTTATCGTACAATTTCTGCCACGCATTGTTTCGACAATTTTTGTTGCAACTACACCAGAAACATTTTGAGCCTCTTTTTTTTGTTCAATATAATATAAACTCATATATCTCATCATCACATAATTGAAACATTATATTACCGCCGTTCAGAATTATGCGACATATATTATACGGAGTGTATATATACATAAATACATACACGTATAGATGCATGTATATAAAATCGCTGCAAAACCTGCGAATACATCAGTTCCCGTAAATGTAATGCGTGACAAACTTGGTCAATTTGACACATTAGATCGTCAGCAGATATTTCGATAACGGTCGCCAGGTGTAATTTACAGCAGCGCAAAAATTATTTTATGCGAATCAGCAAAACGTTCGCACTTCCTTGCGCTGCTCAAACACCGTTCTTCTGATAATGGCACCGCGCAACCACTTTTCATTCATTGACGTTTGATAAAAAAAAAAAAAAAAAAATAAAAGAATTTCCTGCGTATGCATTTTTTTTCGACTGACAAATTTGCACGTCCCATAGGCGTGACATTGACGATGAGTTAACCAAGGTATTGGGTTCTCCATTTTATCTTTGCCGATTCTCTCGGTCTGCTTTACACGACACAAAAAAGCTACCAGCGCGCAACAACGAGACACATCATATATTCGAGTCAGGTTGCGCTGTACGACCGATAAGAAGTTCCTGCGCGGAGTACACTAATAATTATGCAGAGAATATCACTTCGTGCGATGCCTGCGGAACAAGAGAACGAAGCGCCTGAAACGAACTCGAGCTGTCTCCCGTTTTTTTTACCCGTGCAAATATATGGTAACCTTATTTTCAGTTTTATGCAGATTTTTTTTCCTCAACTGTTACGTAAAGCATTATTGGCCACGCCTATATACACGCCGAACGCCACGAATAAATTTTTAATACTGACACCGTTGTTTCGCATAACGAGAGACAACGTGGAAAATGTCCTTGTAGTTTGTAAAATTCGAGGAGCACTTCTTTGAGGAATGTTAGCAGTTTACAATACATCAAATATATTGAAAACCCGTGACATCGCAATTGCAGTATTCAATTTCTTTTGAGACTGAAAGATACGATTTTTTCTTTTTTTTTTCATTTTCGTAGAAATTTCGGGAAATCGGAGGGAAAAATTGTATACATCTTCTTTGTACAGGATGACTGGATTGAAATGAAAGAATAGGGGCGAGAGAGAAATGAAAATTTAATTTTCAGATATATTCTGTATACGAAGTCGTTTGAAAGTGCTCTTGAGAACGCGCGCGAGAGATTCTGGAGAGACGAAGTTTTGCGCCCATTACGGGCTTCACATACGGCGATTCCCCGCCGCGAAATATAAAACATTTGCTGCACTTTCAATGCGATTGTTTTTCTCGGAGTAAGTATAAGCGGATGCGCGAGGGGATTTTTATTTGAAGCTTCTCTCTCGATACCTCGATAAATGTGCATTTCGGAGTTGCCGTAAAGCCTCCGTTACGTGCCTCGCGAATTGAAGCTTTTGACGAGTTTTGCGCTATGCATTTTTTATCTGATATAAAATGCAATAATGCACACAAGTGGCGCATGAAGTGTTCACGTGCGACTCTGTTACAGACGATAAAAATCAGCTGAGCCATATTTCGTCTAGGCTTGTTTGACTACCAGTTATCCTATAGCTTTTTTGTTCATGCAGTTGGAAATTTTTGGAAAGTGAACATTTTCAAGGTTCCACCTTGAACTGCTAACACAAAGAATATTTTCGCCTAATTAATTACGGATTGCATTAATCATATAGCTTAATTACGAAAGTGTCACCTCGGGATATCAGACACCGCAGTACGTTGGATAAACGAGCTAATATGAAACAAAGCCTACTTTTCGAGGCAAACTCGTGTCATCATCAGCGAGTGTTTGTTCATCTTAGAATCTGTGTATCATGTGCGCCGGGTAATTAATTACGCCCTGTCATCCGTTTCATCAATCCGTAATGATCCCAAGGCCTAGGACAAACATGTGCCGACTGATTTATGAAGGTGAAAACGATGACGCGAGGCAACTGAGAAAAATTGAAACAACGTTTATCCGGGGGCAGAGGGAGGGTACATCCATGGTGTATTTACGGGTCAGTTGGATGGTAATAGGTTTGGGGATATAGCGCCGCACGTAACTCAGCATCAGCCTGTACGAAGCAGACCTAACTCCCCCGCATTTCCGTAATCCCCGATACAGAACACTCTCCGGGCCCTACCATTCATCTTTTACTGCATTGCCCTCGATTCTCTCGCAAACCAGCTACTTCATACCAAATCCGATACTCGCTAACGGCTCGCTTGACTTTATTTCGATCACCATTAATCATACCTCATTTTTCCTTGTTAAAATTATTACAAATCTGCCATAACGCACACACTTAAAACCTAAGGAAAAAAAACGTGGATATATGGGTAAAACATGCGTAGATGTACAAATTTCATCTGACAGATCTCTGAAGTTTTGTGTATGCTTATGTCGTACTTTTGATTGAAAATATGAGACTGTGATCAAAATGATTTTTTTCACGAATTTTGACATTGGTCAAAAAAATTAATGCTTTTGGTTATGCGAATGTCAATCTGTCATTAAAATTAGTCGTTTATCAATTAAGATTCGCGGGATAAAATTAAAAAAAAATATCAAATATTGTAACGAAAGTAATCTTAATTTTAGATTGCTTTTTTTAAATGAGTATAAAGATGTGCAGCTGTTGTGGGCCAATTTCAAAGTAAAAAACTTGGATTGGAGAGATGTCGTTTTGTTAAGACGAAAAAAAATTTTAAGTGACCAAAAAATATTATTGGTCAGCTGAAGAAAAGTTTCCCATTGTATTACCCATTGAACCACTAATGTAATATATAAGCGAAATAAATCTTATTTTGTCTTCAGTTCAAATTCAGGATGATGTTGAATGTTCGTTAATTTAAATTCGATGAAGTGGCAGTGAAAACTTGTTCTACCAAATCAAAACAACTTTGAATGCAAACTGAAAACTTGCAAATGTCGTCGTAAGTCAAATTTGACTATCTTTGATTTGTTTACTATAATTACGTCAATTTAACTACACTTGACTTGACGACTGACCGTTAGTTAGATCAAAAGACATTGTATATGTCATTCGCATGTCAATTTGTTATAAATAATTGAAATTAACTTCAAATGCCTGGAACACTTTTATTACAGAAGTTTAATTAATGTTTAACTATGAAATGTTATAAATTAAATATCAAAGAGCATTGTTGATATACAAGAGCTGATTTCATTATATCATTTTATGTGATATGATGAAGTGATTATATCATTAGTGTATGGCTCCATTGTTAATGAGCGCAATGATTTTATTACAAACAACATTTTTCGAAACTATATACATTTGGAATTGTAATTATGACGTTTGTAGAACGGCATTATTCAGTATTTCCTTTCAGCATTATCAAATTTACATTATTGTAAATGTCAACTAATCATATTTGCTATAATTTGTTATAATATATTAAAATAAAGTGGAATGGTATATATAACATACAGGCTGAATTGTTGTTTCGTTATTTTTATCCATCATTTGTTTGTATATTGAGTTTTTGCAATACAATACATCTCAAATATTTATCAAAAAGTGACAGGTCATTAAATAAATAGATAAATTTCAATTTCATAAACGGAAGCATAAAAATAAATATCGCGTTACTAATTACACAATTTCATTCTGTACCTCTTGAATGTATGCAAGCCAAACAGCGAAAATTGTTATTATCCAGCTGTCAGCAACGACAAAATATATATACGAAATACCTCGGTCGGATTTCAAATGACTTGGCTATTAGTCTGACTGATTAATGATCTGATCGAAATCTATCTTCGAATCAAATTGACGTATGTATAAACAGAATGGCTCGTCCACGCCTGAAATGAATATTCTGCTAAAGTCAATTGGATTGGTTTAACGCTTTCATGCCGCACAAATTGACGCATGAAAAGGTAATATATTCCAATTAATTTGTTATCGTTAATGATGAATTTTGGAACATATTGTTCATGCAAAAAAAGAAACTTGCTAGTTTTCGAAAGTGCGATTTTTTTCAGTAAAGTTCATAGTTTCAGTTTCTGTGAAGTCGAATTAAGTCGAATTTTAAAAGTTATTATGATTGATTATTAATTTGGGAAGTAATGAATGCACTGGGTTTAAGCGAAGCTCGGTGGAAAAGCTTGTAATGGCATAAAAACCACCCGAAATTTATTTATAATTTGTACACGATTTTGATCAATTAAAGGTGAGTTATGAAAAATGAGATGATGTGAGGACGTAAACGCGTAGTTTAAGTTCCGTCTATTTCAATTGAAACTCGAAAGAAAGAGATCAAGATCTTAACCGATGTGCCCGTCTTTTATCGTATCCAAAGTTTCCGCCCTCACATCCCTTCTTATCGATTAAAGTGCAAGCGTACGCCGAGAAGAGTGCTCGCAATTGGGTAAAAAAATGTATTGTTCCTTGGGATTGTACCGATCATACCTGGGCTGTGT